>OENT01000723.1:3151-82058 GCA_900239685.1 Rotaria macrura
CATGTGTTACGTTTCACTATTCATTAGATGGAACATCACCAAATAAACGACACGACCTTTTTTCCAAGAGTAAGATGATAAAGTATTTTGATTTGACTTCAAAACACTGTTTCGTTGTTCGGCAGCTTCAGTATTAATATTTTTAGTTGTTTCATCGATACAAGAGTAATCTAAATTTCTTTCTTTTTGACACACCGGCCGTTTGTGATTCGGTTGGTGAAATCGATCAATGAAAAACGAACATTGTGATACGAAGTTCGATGATGGCGTTCTTAAAATGCGTCGATTAATATCAGCGTTACCGTACCGATTCCAAAAATAATTATGTAAACTACAAGCATTATCATAGATAATCAATTTAGGCAAAGATTGGTGAATTTGACTATCGATAAGATGAAACATTTTGAATAAGTGTTTAAGTGCAATATAGCAAGATTCTGATCTATAAATTTCATCAAACGCAACAGTAATGCCACATGGAGAGTGTGCAAATAATGCCTTGCGATGTTCGTTTTTCCAAATCCAAAAAAACTAGATTAAAAGAGCAGGGTGTAATCGATGACAATGAACATTGTTTTGCAAAACTTTTCATCAAAGATGGATGCTTTATAATTGCAACAGAACGTTTTTCAAGTATTGCTATGAGTTTCTTGGACTTAGAAACAGTTCACTCTTTGTTCTATCTTTAGGTGAATGTTAAACACTGTTAGCCAACAGTTTTCACAATAAATAGACCTTCCTGAAAATTTCAGTCAGAATGGAAATGTGTTTCAAAACAATAGTCCATGCAGAAAATTTAACTTCACATACAGAAAATAGCACCTTATAACTTTGCTTTTCGTGCACTCAATTAGTACGCAATAGAATTTCAATTTCGATTAAAACTTTCATGATGCTTTTATCCTCTCATAGGTTTTTGTTCAATGAGACAGCTCTTGAAAGTGAATTTGATTAAAAGCTTATACTGAAATTCAGATGTAAAAACTAGTAAAATATTCATAATTTCTGAAATAACTTGTAAAGCGGTCAATATTTAATAATTGCAGTTGTAAGATTGATAAAGGTCGACATCTGTATATATTAACGAATTGCATCTGCGAATCGGACCTCTTAAACTCGAAATATCTTTTCTCATCTATTCTTAATTTGATCTATATAATTAATTAAATAAAACGTGCACGTATGTTTGTTTTTGCTGTTCAATCATTTGTGCCCGTACTTCGAACATATCTCATATCTCTTTCAAGCCATACTCTTTCTCTCTCTCTCTACATGAATTCAACATTGAAAGACTCAATAAACCTCGACACAGTGCCATTTCGTGTACAACAAACGAAACTCGTTGTGAACATCCTACTTCAAGAATAAAACTGTTGATTGCTGAAAGATCAGTTCAATCGAAGTCTTCTTTAATATTGTTTTTTAAATTGAGTTTTTGAAAAAAAACAAGATAGGCAGCTATGTACTTTCTCTTTGTGTCTTTAGTTGTAGATTAATGCAAACAGTTTCATACTGTCTAATCATACGTTTTGTTATGCATTTATATTGGTCTCTTCTTTTGTCTTACAGTTCTTTTATACTATGTTTTTCTTTTATTTTGAAGAAGATTGTTTGCTCCTGATTCTCGAACCGAATGTTGAAATACAAGGACATAGCGAAATTATGATTATCCTAGGCATCATTTCGAGTTCGATTGCTTTTTATTTCAAAAGAAATCGTTCTGACGACACGTAATACTTTTCAATAAATCGTTTATATGCGTAAAAGAAGTGTTCTCTTGATGTTCTATAATATGATGGGCATTTTTGTTTTCGATAAAAACAAATGATCGAAGATAGTGATTGAGATGACTATACCAGAAAAGGCTGACTCTTTTAAAATATTTTATTCGTTCATTTGAATAAGATAGGTACAGAGAAAAGTGACGATGAAAATACACTTATTACTACTGACATGTTTCATTGAAGACACAGTCTGAAAAATAAGATATTCTATGGCAGCTTGTTTTCTGTTGAGCAAAATTTATCTATGATGAAAGGTTAGACATATTCTTGTGAGGTATCCATCCTGCTGAATCTTTGAAAATCGGAACGGGCTATGCTGCGCACATACAATAGTAGCATCCGTTGTTCATCTGATACTCATCAGTTAATTCACTGGAAAAAAAATGAAGAAACATTTAGACCAACGTTTCTCAGGCAACTATTGAAGGTAGAAAGAAGCTAGTTCATCGACAAACCATCTCCGAAAAACATTCACACTTCTATGTGACAGTATATCATCTTACCTGAATTTGATTAGGTTATTTTTATGCAACTATCATAACTAAGTTCAGTTAGTGACAATAAATTCTTGATGTTGTAGTATATTTTTGCCTTGATTGAATCTTGAGTAATAACTTGTTAGCATTTCTTTTTCTAAATTTAAAAATGATGTCATTGACTATTTAGCACATTCAACTGTGGTCAATAGTTATACATACGGTTGACCTTTTCGATTTTCATATCCACAGAAAATTATCGGGGCAAGGCTCTAAGTTCCTATCGAAAATAATTCGATACGAACACGTCGACAATACAAAACAAAATTCAATATTCTTTACAATAAATATTTGATCAATGTGTGTTCATGTTTTAGATCGATGTCAGTGTCGAATTCAAAACCTAAAATCTACCCACTTGACATCAATGTAGGTAAAGATTGGCATTTTATAAAGAAATATCTTACAAGCCATTGGAACACATGAGAGATGCATGAGAATGTGTATATCCTTTTTCTATATATACATATATATATATATATATGTATGAAATCTATTTTATTTCTTTTTAATAAAAAATACATAAACAAATAAATACTACTAATAATCTTGTATAAAACAAAAATAAATAAATATTAATATTAATCACTGTCATCATCATAATCTCCACTAACATTTCGTGTTGTTCTCGACAAACGTTCTTCTTGATGATCACTATCATGTAAATTACTCACTGAAGTGTTCAAATTTTCTTTTTCAGCATGATAAATACGACTTATTTGTAGAAGCATATTCCCTATTTCTGGATCATTCAAATAATTAGTGATGGATGTTGGATTTTCAGCTATTTGTAACATAACTAGAATGTGCAAAAAACGATTAGAGTTCGAATGAAACATAGATTAGTAGGAAGAATAAAAAACTTGAATGTTGAAATTGAGTTTTTCTCGTAACAAACCGGTTACACGGAGAATCACATTCTAATCACGTCTATCTGTATTGTTACTATAGTTTTAAAATAAATGAACCTTAAATAGACAAATTGTCGCAATTTTGATTCTTCGATGATCTACTCCTCATACAAAAAGAGGTCGATTTCGTGTGATAAAATAAAATTTTGAATTTTTGCTTTTCATTCTTTGAAATCTGCCAGAAGTTTATTATTAGATAAGATAGAAGAAAAAACTTGAATCTCGTAGAGTCATTCATAAATGACTCTACGAGATTCAAGTTTTTTCTTCTATCTTATCTAAAAATATACTTCTGGCAGATTTCAAAGAATGAAAAGCGTAAATTCAAACTTATATTTTTATCACACGAAGTCGACCTCTTTTTGTATGAGGAGTAGATCATCGAAGAATCAAAAATACGACTATTCTCTATGCAAGGTTCATTTTAGAACTATAGTAACAATACAGATAGACGTGATTCTTCTTATAACTAATTAGTTACGAGAAAAACTCAGGTTCATTTTTTGCCTACTTACTGAAAAATGTTTTCGGACTGTTCAACGTTTTTTGAACGATAGCATTTTGCATAATTGATTGAAATATATTCGAATTCGGATCGAGACCTTGTTCAGTTTCGGCATCATTCATATGTTGCTGTTGTTGCTTGTCGCTAAGAAGATATTCACACTAAAAATGTAACATATGAAATAGAAACAAAGAAAATAATAAATAAGTTTGTTTTTATTTCACACAGCTAGGTTTTTATCATTATTAAACATTCGTAATGCTGTTATAATATCATCACGTCCAAAACCAATTTCTTCTAATGATTGAATTGCCTATTAAGAAAACGATTTTAGCATTGTGTTTTTAATGCGAAGAACTTTTTCCTACTCTCGCATTCGGTTGAAAACGTTGTTGTCGAAATTTTCTAACTGATATGAATGAACCATTACGTGAATATAATGATGTTCTTATCGCTTCCTATTCAGAATAATAGAAGCACAATAAATCAACGATAAAAAATCAATCGAAAACTATCGTCAGCTTACTGGCTTATTATTTTGACCAAGTTCATTTGCGTGATCACTGTCGTCATCGTCATCATCATCATCACCACCACCACTGATATCTGGCTGAGTAAGAAGTAATTCCATAGCAGCCTGAAGATCGTATCTGAATTTAAAACAATATAATGATTACCTATAATTGTATTCATTTTAAGGAGATATACCTAGATCGCTTAAGTCCAGCTCGTGCTTGTTGTTCCGTAAATCCCATATCGATTAATTTATTCATTTGTTGACGACGTATTTCCATATTATCAACGCTTGTTGACGTTGTCGTCGCATTGTTTGATTCATCGGATGATGTTCGTAAAAGAAAATCTAATCAAACATGTACAACATAAATTATAGGAAGAACAACAGACGCATTTTATTTGACCTTCGGCTTGTTTGAAGATATTTTCAGCATCAGGATGATACCAAAGTAATTTTTGCGAGGTTTCAATCAAAGTTATCAAAATACGATTCAGATCAGTACGAAACTGTAGGCGAAGAAACGAATTATTTATTAATATATTTGCAGTTAAATAAAAAAAAAAGCCTACCTCGGTTCGAGCAGCAGAACGATAGTCTCGATTGCTTGAACGTGAAGAGGGCGGTAGATCTTGTGTTCGATTCTCGATTAATGCTGCATCAACCATACAAGAATTTGAAATCTGTTATATAGGAAATGTAATGAGAAAATCGACAGTGTAGATTTATGTTTACAACATTAGATATAAACCTCGATTGAAGGACTGAGAAAAACGATCTTTTCATTATGAATATGCAGTCGATATTTAGATACTGAACAGCAAGTGATTAACAGAAGTTAACCAGTGATTTTTATTCATTGGCATTTGCGTTTATTTCAACTTTAGTACATGAATTCATTTGAAGAGAAATTCTTTTTATCTAGTAATTCATCTTGTTTTCTTAACGCAGTTTAGTATTAGTATGTATCAATGCCACTGAAATCGATGATCAGCAAAGTTATATTGCATAGTCTCAGTTTCGTTCCAATTTCAACTTGCAACTTATGTGGAATAATTAAAAGATAAATGATTTATTTTCTCAAGATTGATGCCTCTGATAAACTAATGTTCGCGATGGTTATATTGTGTCAATCAAATAACTATGGTAGCAAATCGATCGAAAGGATTAAAAAGAATACGAGTTCTCAAATTTTGTTTTATCCTCTATCAAAAAAGTAAGATTTTAAAAATACTTGTTCAGGTTTTGGATGTTGGATCACGCGTTTCATTGCTAACAGATATTCTTCTAAAAGAAAACTAAAGAATTTCATTGATAAGTAATCGTTGTTAAGCAAACCTCCATCTTTAACTTTTTGCTGTCCGAGTGTTTTCTCTTCATCGATCACCATTCGTTTGGATGACATTGAAATCAAGTTATAGTTATCAACCTCATCAAGTGAAGAACTAAACCGACTAGTTGCAATCGTATGGAATGATGATCGACGATAATTCGATAAATTACTATTATTATTATTATTATTGTTCATTAAGAATTGTCTCAAAGCTGAGTATTTCACATCTGCAAACGTTGCTTTTTCTAATGGAAACGATTCTTCAAATATTGAGCCTGTTTTATACCAAATTTTTAATGTAACATGATTGAAATGATCATTAAACACTGTACTGGTTGCTCCTCGCATTTTCTATTATATATAAATATATACGTAACGAAGAATATCTAGAAAAGAAAAAAAAAGATTTCTTTCATTATTTATCTGTTGCATTAAAAAACACGTTCAATACAACAGTATACATAAATATACATGATTTTCTTTTTCCCTCATTTCGGCGAACATATATATATATATATATATACATATATATGTATATCTGGTAGTTGAGAAAAGCGCGCGAGAGACAGTGCACAGACACAGATACAAACAAATATTTTTTAATCAATGCAAGAGACGTTAAATGTTTCCTTGTGGTGTTTTTTGTTTTATTTTCGAAATACATATCAGTGTTGTAAGAAATGAACTAGAAGACGCATAAGAACAATGTATACAAGTTAAACGATAGACTCATACACACACACGCACACTCACACACAAAAAATGTACATAGAAAAAAAAACTACAGTAATCAATTACATCTGGTGGAGAAGAAAGCGAACTATGTAAAAAAAAAACGAAGAAGAAAAGAAGTTTGATTTTCTTTTGTTTTGTTCTTTGTTATTCAAGGATTAATTTAGATTAAGATATTGACCATTTTCTTTCAGCCAATCAACTGCACAGGCTTTAACGTGTGCCGTTATACCTTGACATTTCAGAGATTTCCGACATTGAACATTGGGCTACAATAAATCATGAATAAATATGTTAACGCAAATTGAAGACATCTTATCTTACGCATTCATATTCTCCTTCAGCATTTTTCATTAATAAAGTAACAATTTTATTTTTTCCGCTTCGCCGTTTTTTAACAACGTTTGCAGATGATGCAAGTTGTTGAGATGATCGATCATGATGATGGGAATTCGTTTGATGATGTGTTGCATGTCCACTATGCGTATGATGCTGTTGATGATGTGATGGAAGTTTATTTGGCGCACTACCATTTTGCTGACTACTTATTGTATGATGCGTAGTACCTGCGATGTGATGATTGGTTGCACCAGCGGCAAGTGCTGCAGCAGCAACTGCAGCTGTTGATGCAGCTGCAGCTTGCTGTTGTGTTGTTTGACTAATATAACCACATTGATGTTGTATAAGCGCAGCTTGAGACATTGAAATTTTACCAACGGTCGCCCATCGTTCTAGTAATTCACATAATGTACGTTGTTTTTCATCGAGTACTTGAGCCGTTGTTGATGATGGTTGTTGTTGAGATGTTGTTAATAATGCACGAATATTTGCTTTAACAATATTTGTTTCTGTTTAAATTCAGAAAAAAAAATGAAATAAAATGACAAATTTTATAATGATTTTCTATTGAAGGTTTTTGTTCTTTTTTAAAGTATTACCATTAATTAATTGTTCGATTTCATATCTAAGTAGATTTTCATGTTCATGTATATGATCAATACACAGTAGTAGATGACAATGCGGACCTAGAATATAGTGAAATAACAATGAAACAAAGCATTTAGAAAGAAAAGAAAATCTTACAAGAAACATAAAGATTTCTTGAACATGTTAGTAGGCCATTTTCATTTCTGTGCTGACATTTGACTGATATCGTTTGACATATACCAGAGAAATAAAGTGACGATGCTTGATCATCAGCTGCTTGTTGTGTTGCAGCCACATGTGTACCGGCTGCCATTTTATTTGAAAATCCAAACGAGTACGTTTTTATTCTTTTTTGTCTCTCTCTTCTTCTTCTTCTTCTTCTTTTATGAATACAGATTGATAATTATACACACTCACTCGCGCACACGTACATACGCAAAATAAAATTCGTTAAATAAATAATAATGTTGGCAGATTATTTTGTTTTCAATTTGATATTTTATAGGAATATGTTGATATGAACAAAATAAAATAGATAGTAGAAAATCTAAATAATGATTCGAAATCGATTCGAGATTGATAGTTATTTGACAAAAGATATTTCATTCGATCCAATTTCAATATCCAGATTTTATCTGTCAAGTGTTTAATTTTATCGGCCATGATGAATTATTATCCTATGCACTATTCATGGAGGTTATCAAACAGCTATGCATTTCATAGCTACTAGCGACATCATGCAATTGAAATTGACTAAATCTAATGGTAATAAGTGACTTGATAGAATTTATGAAAGACAAAACAATTTTCGATCGAAAAATCGAGATCAATGGGATGACTCGATCGATAGTCACCTGATAGACAATTAAGCATTGTTATCTTTCTTCTATTTTTTTGAAATATTTATCATCTTTTCTTCGGAAGATATCTATAATGAATAGGTGGGAAGGTGTACTAAACGAAAAGAAAAGAAAAAAATATATAAGAATAACTTTAAATGAAGAAATAATTCATTAAGGATGTGAAAATTCTTAACTATTTTCATGATTAATTCATATCTGAAAAGAAGAAATCAGTGACATCATTTATAGGATCGTGTGTAATTATTAAATATACCATATTGATATCTGATACGATTTATTTTCATTATGAACTAATTTCACTACAATATTAATTATCTTATCATTTAATTGGTATATGTTTAAGTTGTAGTCGACTAAATACGTTTGTAATTTATTGTTTCAACAATTAGAAATTAAATCTAGATCATATGAATGAAAACTTTATTTTGAATGATTCTCGAACTATCTGTAGGTTAGTTTGAGTTATTGACTGAATCATTCGTGAAGTAAAACAATCGATTGCATAGATGAATAGAATTTTACTACATATTGACATTTTATCTTAGAGCAATACTTGATATATTAGATTCAACTTGACGAGAACAATAATGTCTTCTCGCATTATGAATCATTGATAATAGGTGGATTCATTTTCAATATCATTCATGCAGTTAACCGATTATCTTACAGGTTAAGATAGAATAAACAAAATGACTTGCAGTTAAATCTAAAATTTAATCATTTTTTATATGATTTAGTCTTGGTCTACATTTAACATTCGTTCTGTTTAGTTTATTGTATTGATTTAATCGGGAAGTGAAATATTGGAAGCGACTCTTTTTCGATTAGGTTGAAATTGATCATAGATTACAATTAGAAATGATTCAATGTTTGACTCATATCAAAAAAACAAATTCATTAAAAATGTATTTTAACATGACTTTTCATTTGTTATTTAGTGAAAGTTTTATGAGGAAGACTACGTCTTATTTATACATTTGTACAACAAGATTTTGTTAAATATGACGTACATTTAAAGCTTGTGTATTCGAGTCAATTTTACGTAATGTAGGAAAAAAATCAAGGTAAGAGAGAGAGTAAGAAATCTGTAAAAATCGGCCGGTTAAACTTCAGGCAAAGTAAGATAGTAACCAGTAGAACTGATTGTTTGAAAATCAGTTCGACTAGTTAACATATTGTAGAAACCGGCAGAATCCGTTTCAGATATAAAATTAATTAGTTGATAATTCAATAGAACTATTGAATTAATATTCATCGAAAATTAAAGAAACGTTTGGATTGTTAACAATTTTAAAAGACTTTTTGTATTTATGTGCATATGCCGAGCACAGTTTCTGTACAATTATATTCGGAAAAGAACGATGTCAATAGCTAAAATTTCTCTCAATCAAAATCGATAAGTTTCGTCTGTTTTACTCAACTAAAGGTATATCTGTTTACTTCTGAAAAAGTCAAGCTTTCGGCAGTTTTAGTTTGCGTGAAGACAGCAAAATTATCAAATACCAAAGCTTCTAACGGTTCTTGTTGAAACAAAGTCCTTTTTCTTTTATAATGATCGTATTCTTCACTAATGTGCATGAAGTGCTTCATCATGTTATCAACTTCATAATTGATAGAAAAATTCGTCAAAACTATTTCTTTTAAATAGAGAATATTCTTAAATTTCAGTTTTTACCCGCCCCAGTTGCATTTCTGAAACAAGTCTATGGCACAGAAAATCCATAGTTCGAACAAATCTATTGTAAAACACGAACGAGAGTATATGGTGACAATAACAATTTTAGAAGAAAATAAATGTGAAAATTTCGGACTTATGTCCGAGAGTTATGTGTACTTCAAAAAGTGAATGAGACAAATCAGACATTCTAGAATGTGTGCACGGATGAAGTATCTTGGGAAACTCCAAAACTACTGATCATCTCAGACATATCTAGGCAACTTCGTTTCTAGATGCAGTTTTTGTGCATTTGAGACCTTTTTGCAGTCGATGTTTTGTTAGAAAGCTGCGATCTGGTTAAAAACTAATATCAGATTCGGAATCAGCCTTAAAAACTGAGTCGATTTATATACGTTGTGGATAATTCTGAGAAAAAACGTTTTTTTTTGAAAAAATCCCTGTACCCCACCTCAGGGATTGTTTGGTGAAAAATGACAATTTTTTCGATAAATCAACCATTTCTTGCCGGATCCTTCTCATCTTCGAACTCGACCGAGATATTCATCAGACAATTCCGTGCACAAAATTTCAACTCAATCGAATGTAATTGTGAAGAGTTATCGAATAAACAGACGGCCGGACGGACACACTGACCGATTTTAGTAGTGTACTCACTTTTTGAGTACACAAAAAACAGCCATCTTGAGATATATAATGAAAGAAAAAAGATCAACTAGATTGATGATTAATTTAAAATATTATTCGATGATGCTCTAGTAGAAGTACTCCGTTCTACAGATAAATTTAACAATTCTAATACTAATTAATTACAATCATTGAATCGAATGTTCATTTACAGTTTAATTTTTAAAGAATTATTAACATTGTATATATGCCCCTTCAATTACCTGATATCGTTTTTAAAACTCTGTTCGTATTACAAAAACAATTGCATGACTCTGCTAGACTATGAATAATAGTTTTAGTTCCGATCATGTAGATCTTAACAGACATTCTTTATGTATCATTATAAAGATTACATTTTGAAGAAATAACAATACGAGACAATGAAGTTTCTACTATTTACTTTCTCTCTCATCTTTATATTTTTCTTAAATAATACCATTGGAAGAGTTATTGATGATGTAGCCGATACAGAAATTCTATCCAACTCAAGAAATGTTGAAACATGTATTTATACAAGAAAATCTTTTCTTTGAAAAATATTGCCATATATTTTATTAATCTTTGCATACTTTTAGCGGTGTTGACAGCTTCAGATCTATTATCTGCTGACAATGCAGCAAAGTCGGCGCCCAAACCACTCGTACGAGCCACTACATCTCTCACTCGTGTTTCCAACGGTGTCGCAATAGCGGTTCCAGTTGCTGCATTCGGTCTAACAATAATAATCGGCTATAGCCTTATAATTTATGCTGTCTCGACCGGTGGTCATGGCATATTCTTTCTAACCCGTAGCGATCAACCTGCACGTTCTTAAAACAAAATGTCTTCTTATCATAAACTTTTCGTTTGTATTTATCAAAAGGGTTGAACTATCATATTTATTTGAATGTATTCATATTTAAACTTTTGTGTTTTGTTTGGTTCATTCAAAATTCGTACACAAACAGAAAAGAAAAAAGTTGAAGGTTCAACAAAATACACCCAAACAAATACAGCTGATATTTTTTTATTCGTTTGTTTGGTTATGATTGTTGAGCACTCATGTGTTTAAAGGGTTGAAAAGACAAAAAAAAGAAAGAAAGAAAGAAAAGGAATTTAGACGACAAGCAATGAAATTTTATATGATCCGATCTCCGATCGTTTGATGTCACCAGTACTCGATAGATACATATGAAATGATAACTAAATGATTTTCTTATAGATAGTGATTGAAAACGAAATTCTATTTGAAGAGACGAGCACGTAATTGTTTGATACCATCTAATTTACGTTTCATATTATTCAGTTCATAACGATTCTTTAACTAAACGAATGTACAAATCATGAGCAATGTTGAATGATAACATATTTTGAAAACTTACGGCATCAGCTTCCATCTGATAAAAACGTGGTGCAACACCATCCGAGTTAAGAAGCCATTCCCGAGATATATCACTTCGTTCGCGAATATCGAAAATTTTATCGGCACACTCATCATTGATACGTAAAAATTCTCTACAAGAAAATACGACAACATTTTTCTCTCCGCTTCATTAAATAGAAGAACAACGAAGAAAAAATAAAAACATTGAATTTCAACATACTTTCCTGCTTCGGCTTGATCTTCGCATCGCCATGTTGACGGTTTATGATCAACTTTCTTGCCCAATGAATTGTATGTTGAACCTACTTCATTGACATGGTTTTTTTCGAGCCATGCATACTAGATTAGTAAAGATAAATGAAAGCGTTATTATTTTGTTTTCGAACAAAAGACAAATCTCACTTTATTTTGATAGCGATCATGAAATTCTGCACGTTCACTGCCATTGAGTGGACTTAAACCAGCATCTACCGAATGTAATGGAGATGAATAATTCGAATTTCGAAGACTATTTGATGTCGATGATGAATAATGTGAATCGTAAGCTGAACGCATCGTTTCTATATTTTTCTATAATTGTTTTAAAAAATATATCTAGATAAATTGTATCGACAATATTATTTAAGAAGAAATGTAATGGCATCTCAAAAGAACAAAAACTACAAAGATACAAAGCTAATGAACATGACCGATCGATTGATTGATTGATTCAGCAACAACTATACAATTATCAAATATCTACATGCAATAGAAAAAAAGCAAATTGACCGATTTAATAATCAAAATGTTAAGAAGATGCAGAAGTTTATTGACGTTTGAATAGAGAAAAACTTTATACTTATAAACATAATTTCTATTTTCAAAAAAGCAAATCGACCTTCACTTACATACAATGGTTATTTTGAAGATGTATTTCTTTCCTTTTTCTTGGTGTATACCAGCCACACAAGCACGAAGTAGTCGAACGAAGTCTGTTATGTTGTTTTGGGACTTCTAGGTTTCTTTTTTCCTTTTCTTTTTCTCCCGCTTTCTTTCTGGTTCTTGATATCGTCGAAGACAAAAAAACGATAGACAGGGTGGATTATCAGAAAGATCATGTACAGAAAGATATGTAGAAAAGAAGAAAATGCAGTTTTATTCTCTGTGATCTTTTTCGTCATGCATGTTGAGAACAACAAGCAAGCGACAACAAGCAGAAGACGGATATTCTATGTCTATATGTGTTTCTTATCCTAAAAATAAGATGAAGATTTCCTTCTTTTTTTTTCTTGTTTACTTGTAGCGATATCCATCGATGATGATTGGGAAACCGGTTACTATAAATGCTTGTCTCATGGCCGGATAAAAGACGAGTTGATAAAAATAACACAGACAAGAAGAGAGAGAGAGAGAGAGAGAGAGAGAAAACGAGAGAGAATAGCATGTTTCTCGACAACCAAAAATATTCCATGGTAGTTAAAAATGATGTTTTTACTGAGATATGAAGTAAATTAAATATTAAATAAACGAAAGATTCTATGCTGAACACGTTTCTTCATTCAACATATCTCTTGTAGTCTATTTATGATGCAATATTGATTTTGTACAATCAAATCGATGACGATGATTGTGATATTGATATCCGATCTTTTTCTCTCCCGCCTGCTGATGTTAGCCGGATGTCATCAAGGACGTTTTTGTACCATTTCAACAAGCAAAAGCATCAATATGAGAGCGTAGGTGGCTGTCTGTCAACGGAGACACTGGCATTGATTTAATAGAATCATACTTGAACAGACAGTGCTCCAACTGTGTTACAATATTATGTTGTTCGCCGTATTGTCATGAGTGATTTATTATACTGTTGCATAATTATATGTCGTTCTAGTTCTTCACGATAGCATGTGTTTTTTGTTTATTCATCAATATTATACTAATATAAATACTTTTTAGTCGGTCACTTTCGAATCTTTTTCATTGATTGTTCGTAATTATATATTCAAAAAGTTAGTTTCACTAGTTTGCTTTGCTACTTAATGAACTCGTTTGATGTTACCCATCATCAATCATCGTTCTGAAATCGGATGATCTTTTAGTTTTCTTTTTTGTACACACTATCTGTCAATCGAAACTATTTGGAGAAAATGGCTTCGGTTTCATACATCGATAATACATAATTTAGATGTCGTTATCGAGAAGTAAATATCTGATATACTTGGTTAATTGATTCGCAATTGTATGAATCGTTCATCGTCGAGATATATGTATCTTCAAAGTCATTTCAGGCATCGGTATCAAAGGCCAATTCTAACAAATCAAAAAGAAGCTTTTTGCTGACATACATATTCTTTTGGAATAATACAGATAGAACTATGTGCCTATGATATTAATTTCTATCATGGTTGTTGATACTTTGCACGTGAAATTATATGATCTTGAAATTTATGTAAATGAATTACGATAAGGTTTACGTAATTTGAAAGAAATGATAATGGCAAGATCATTATCAATATAGATAGAGAATGAATTTGCTTTTCATTGAATTTCTTAATGATTTTATTGAAGAACATATTTTTAGAAATTTGTTAACTTGTTGATCTTTCATAATGTGAAGTATGAAGTTGACAACTACTTGATCCATGTTAGAATTTTGAATTGACTATAGTATCAATTGTTCATCTGAAGATAATCTGGTTAGTTGGAGGTATATTTAGATTCTCGGAAAAGGAAATTATCAAAATTTCCAAAGTTTCCGTCGACCCTATGAATACACAGTAGTGAAATCAAAACTTTAAGAGATATTGTAATTTTCAGAAAATTCGGGATTAGATATTTTTTGGGAGCGTCGAGCAATTCAGAACCGAAAGACTTGGAATTTCCGAAACTTCGAAATTTTTTTTTTGTGTACTCAAAAAGTGAGTACACTACTAAAATCGGTCAGTGTGTCCGTCCGGCCGGCCGTCCGTTTATTCGATAACTCTTGACAATTACATTCGATTGAGTTGAAATTTTGTGCACAGAATTGTCTCATCAATATCTAGGTCAAGTTCGAAGATGAGAAGGATCCGTCGAGAAATGGCTGAGTTATCGAAAAAATTGTCATTTTTCACCAAGCAACCCCTGAGGGGGGGTACAGGGATTTTTTCAAAAAAAACTTTTTTTTCTCAGAATTATCCACAACGTATATAAATCGACTCAGTTTTTAACGCTGATTCCGAATCTGATATTAGTTTTGAACTAAATCGAGCTGTTTAAAAGAACATCGCCTGAAAAAGGTCTCAAATGCACAAAAACTGCATCTAGAAACAAAATTGCCTAGATATGTCTGAGATGATCATTAGTTTTGGAGTTTCCCGAAAAGGTTTACCAAGAGACTTCTTCCGTGCACACATTCTAGAATGACTGATTTGTCTCATTCACTTTTTGAAGTACACATAACTCTCGGACATAAGTCCGAAGTTTTCCCATTTATTTTAAGTCTAAACATTGCTGGAAATTCATGAGACTCTTATCATAAAGGACTCATCATGATGATCCAGGAATGGATACATGATCGAAGAACAACCCGCAATAGAAAACAAGAACAAAAAATGAGATCGATTCTCGTCAATGTCTACGAACATCATCTTTCATACACAAAAAATATCATAATCGAAAAATCCATATAATCTTCGCATCCCATTCTATTCGGAGCTCTGATCCATTATCTGATATAGAATTGATTGAGCTTATGGTATATAATTTTAAGCTATCTACAAAGCTAAAGGCGATTATAAGTTTCATAACAGTTTTTGACCAAAAAGCAGGATATGCTTATATTAAGAGAGAAAGACTTTCCCTATTCGATGGCACATATATTATCAAGTTCTTTGCGTATTGTGCGCCGATGATTTCAATAGATGACGCCACATTCGCTGCTTTTTAATGTATACTACAGCGAATATCGCAATAATTTTCGAAATCATCGGAGCACAACAATAGTGAAAAATATATATGCTACGGGATAGAGAAAGTCTTCTTCCATACATCTATATATATATATATCCCGGCTTTTGGTCAAAACCTTATAATCGCCTTTGTCATCATTATGGTCGTGCTATTTGATGCGGACAATGATAAATCAATCCTAGATATTTCTTCACGTTCGTCATTGAAGCACTATTGTCGGACGCACGTAACACTCATAATTGCCTGTTTGTCATTTTCCCTTGACAACGAATCAAATGTCTTTATTCCTTGTCATTTTTCAGTGAAAAAATCTTTATGTCTGCTGTTTTTTTTAAACATCAACTGCCACTTATAGAGGCATATCCCTGATTGCTCCGCTATTACGTCCTCTGATATTTTTTTCGGATCGTCCTCACTCTTAATTGATCCACTATTATATTAATTGCCACTTGATTTCAGGAAACATACATTTCTGATGTAAATGTTTTTTGGAAGTACAGGAGAATTGAGTGATCGATGATAATAATGCATAGAGTCAACATTTTCTGTTGTAGAAAAATATAAATCGGTTTGTGTGCCTGTATTTGCGACTCAAGCCATTACAATTTCTCGAGCATATATTTTGGGAATTATAGTTGTTTCTTCTCGTGCTCTTTTCATCATTTTTCCCAGAGCTTGATCCATAATAAGTTGACTTCCATCAGATAAACAAGATGGAATACGTTCATTTGATTCGCGAGCAATCACGATATTATCTCGAGACAAAGAATGTGTACTCTTGCAATTTCGTAAACTACATCGGCATTCTACTACTGTTTTCCGTTCACGTTTGCGAGTATATTGAAAACCACTATAGTTCAACACCTTACCTATCTGTTCTGTTGAAGTAGAGATAAGCATATGTCACTATGTTTTGTAACTAATAAATGTGGATAGTAAAAATAAATCAATCAGTCATCTGAATGCACTTATTCATCACATGTATCTTTCTTATAGATTACCAGATTAAAGCAAAAGAAATGAATCCAATTCTCAAATTGTAACTAGTTGTGCATACAGACAGTGCTTAGAATGAACATTCCAATGTTAACCAGAGTGGAGACGAATTCGGAATCGTGTTTTTGCTCTGAGTTTGGAGCAATTAAAACGAGTATGAATCAGTAATAATGTCTTATAGATTATATACCAAGTATTAAATAAAATTTGTGGTAAATTTCCAATATGAAATGTCACGTAACGCGCTTTTCCTTATCTGTAATTATCAAAAGTTATCGACTAACAATGAAGGATGTAAAAATGATTTCGAAAAAACTAAACCAATAGATCTCTTGTTTAAAAATGTGTAAAACAATTTTATACATTGAAACAAGTATAGGAGACAGAAATGTAAATAAAAGATTATTTTGAAAATAAGCCTTAGTTCATCGGATCAACTCTATCAAACCGAGAGTAAGTCTTTAAATAGAATTTCTTCAATCAAATTTTTTCAGTTTAATTTATAACTTATCTAGACATTGTCTCATTTCAATGTCATAATTCACAAAAATTAGCATCTGATTAAAAAGGGTTAGTAGTAAGTTCAAAACTTTGTTAACATACATAAGTTGTATGGGAAACAAATATCTGTATGTGTTTCTATTTATATTAAAGTCTTGTTTGAAACAGTCATTTGAATTAACATGTTTGAAGACGAAAAATTCAATACGATACATTATTCGTGTGTCATTGTTGAAAATTAATGCAATGATTGTAACGATCATATGTTTACTAGTTGATCATACGTATCGGGGGGTAAGCTCTCGGAATGAATCAACTTGAACAGATAGTAGTCAGCTGTTTATAGCTGAAAGAAATAAATCGTTCGTTGAGATTATGTCATTATCTGTTTTCTATAGTTTCAATCTTTTATATTTAAATCAACATAAAAATAAAACATTCAATCAATAAATTTATTCTGCAAATAGATACTGAACATTGAAACAACAACATAGATCATTTGTACTCATTGATATTCGAAGTTGGGTTTAAACTTGATTTTTTAATAAATCAGAAAATTTGACCATAAATTTATCAACTTTACTTTTGACAACACTGGAACAATAGCCTTGATTCGGATTTCTATTGAAATAATTTTGATGATATTCTTCGGCCGAATAAAATGAATTATTTTCAATGGATAATATTTCCGTTACAATTGGATCTTTATAAACTTTCTCGTCTGTTAAATGTGCTTTAAACATTTCAGCTTCTTTCTGTTGAATTGAATCATGATAGAATATAACAGAACGATATTGCGTACCAATATCAGCGCCTTGTCTAAAACAAAAATGAATCATGTTCGTTTCATCATAAAAACACAACAATGGATTTCTACCGATCTCTTGTCGTTGGATCATGAATGGAAAAAAACACGTTTAATAATTGTTTATAGGCAATTGTTTGTGGATCGAATGTTATTTGAATAACTTCAGCATGATTAGTAGAGCCCGTACAAACTTCTTGATACGACGGATCATTTTTATCGCCACCTGCGTAACCAGAAACAACTTTTTCTACACCTATCGAAATAGAATTCAATACTGTTTATGTGTCAAGATTTCATGTTTTATTTTGTCTACCTTTAAGACGTTGAAAAACTGCTTCGAGACACCAAAAACAACCTCCACCAAACGTCGCTATACTTTTCGGAATGGACATTGATATCTGAAATAGAATTTCTTCACACATTATTATCAACATTACAACGAAGTTAATTGAAGGCAAAAATGATTTATTGATTTCAATTCATAAAAACATTGATAAATATGGATCTTTGGAAATCCATCCTGTAAAATAATAAAGTTCAAAGCCATGAAACATTCTAGTTTTACATTGTTGATAGGCAACTGCCTTGCTTTTCATTTGATGATAATTTATGTTGCCAATTGAATAGATATTTTTGTACAATTGAAAGATTTCAGATTTACATAAACGAGATGGTTGATTATTTGGTCTAGATGAATAGAAAATAAAAATTTTCAACAATCTACATTTGTTTTTCAATGTTCATCGACTAACTTTCGTGTGCCTGATGATGGTTCAATTAATTCAATTGTTTTATCATAGATATTCCAATCGAGACTATCATGTGAATTATTATTATTATTATTGTTGTTGTTATAATTACTAATGAGATCGTTCTCATATTTCCACCTTAGATTTGTATGTCCAATAAGAGGATGATTGAGACGATAAGGATTCGGTAATGGATTTGAATTGAAATAGGCTTGTAATCGACAACACAACGCTCGACATAAATGTCCATAGTGAAAGGGAAAACCTTCAACATATATTGTATTCTATAGAAATAGTTAAGAATTTCGAACAATATATATTTATATATATACCAATAGTAATTGAATGTAAATAAATAGGTTGAATCACATTCGAGAGAAGAGCACCTTGCATACCCAAAACATTCCAACGAAAAATTTTATCCGAACATGACATATGTCGAACATGTTTACCATTGGCAATAGCATCAAGAGATATAGTAGTACTCTTGGCATCTGTTGGTATTGTGCCTTCACCTTCAATTCGAATATTTATTATTGTATAAAACAATGATTTTAATAGAATATACGAACCGTTTTCAATTTTAGAACGAAGTTGACCTTGAGCTCGTGATGTTCGATATAATTCATGTTCATCTTTTATTGACGCTTCAATTATTTTATCTCTTGGAGTAAACAATGCCGAATCACCACATGGTGCAAATGATGTATAAAAATGAATACGAATTGTAGATTTCAATACTAAATTTTCATCGTTTCCTTTTTCAAATATTGATTGTGAATTATTTTTAAATGACTCAATTTGTCCATATAAATATCTTTAGAAAATAATTAGTCATATTAAAAAAATAAAAGAATTTATCTATTGTAATTAAATGTGTATTGACTAACCTAATAAAACCTCGACGTGCTAATTGTTCAGCATGACTATCGTGTACAACTAATCCGTTTGATGATAATACAGAGCCGCCAACACATTTATTGCCTATCAATTAATAACATTCGAAAGAATACTGTTGCCGAAGAATGTTATTCTATAAGATACTGATGATTACGACGATGTAAATTTTTATATATTAATGAAAACGCAGACGTGTTATAATGATAATTAAAAGCTATCACAAACGACATATGATACTATCTCAATTACAATGCACCAATCACAAGCGAAATACGATTTAATCGATATTGAATGAACGGCGAATCTATTCTTATTACAAATACCGTGAATCGAAATCGACTCACTGCGCTTTCAATAGTTCAATTTTCGATGCGTAAAACATACAAACATCTACGCATGAATGTACTTCTCGTAAGGAGCTATAAACGGAAATTCACCTGTGTCTGTCTATTTGTTACACTTGATATGATCGTCATGGGAATTCGCATCATCACAGTTAATTGTACCAACTGTTACAGACAGACACAGAGAAAGAGACACAGGCAAATTTCTGTTTTGTATATTCTATCCTTGAAGTCTAGAGAATATTTTACACTAAGATTAATTTAAGAAAAGAATCGTTCTTACATTGCATCTCCTCTTCATTCTACTTCTCCTTCAACCTGTTTGAAAACACGGCCCATCTTAACATGGTATTCATTTCAGAAGTAGTAATAGACAGTAGAGAAGTTTCGAATGACTAAATATGGAAATCGTAGATGTTTGAAATCTAAGATTGAGTTCTTATATTCAAGATATGCGAAAACTTAGAATACACAAACATAAGTCGAAACTCGTTGTTATATTTTCCATGTGATTTGAAGAGGATCTCAATTGTTCATGGAAAATTATATTTATATTATCAATGCTTGAAAAATAAAAACCAAAATAGTCGAACGATTATTGACTTATCTAATTAGTCACCAGTTTCCATCAAACAAATACTGTTGACATGTTCAAGTGATTTGAAAATTCGATATGTTTTCATTTTACCAAGCTACTTAAGAATCGATGTAAATGCTTTTTGTGTACTTCAAAAAGTGAGTACACTCTAGAATCGGTCAGCGTGTCCGGCCGGCCGTTAACACGATAACTCTTTACAAATACATTCGATTGAGCTGTAATTTTGTGCACAGAATTTTCTGATGAATATCTCGATCGAGTTCGAATATGAGAAGGATCCGTCGAGAAATGGCTGAGTTATCGAAAAATTTGTCATTTTTCATCAAGCAATCCCTGAGGTGGGGTACAGGGATTTTTTCAAAAAAAAACTTTTTTTCTCAGAACTATCCACAACGTATATTAATCGACTCAGTTTTTAACGCTGATTCCGAATCTGATATTAGTTTTGAACCAAATCGCAGCTTTGTAACAAAACATTGGCTGCAAAAAGGTCTCAAATGCACAAAAACTGCATCCCGAAACTAAATTGCCTAGATATGTCTGAGATGATCAGTAGTTTTGGAGTTTCCCAAAAAGGCTTACCAGTGCACACATTCTAGAATGACTGATTTGTCTCATTTACTTTTTGAAGTACACATAACTCTCGGACATAAGTCCGAAGTTTTCCCATTTATTTATGTTATTCATATGAATGCCGTCTATGAACGTAAAGAATTCTCTTACTTTTATGCTGAATTGTTCTAAAGTAGTTCGGATAATACAGATAAGGCTATTTTAGAAATATTCTTATTCTATAGCAACATTTCACTTCAATCTAAAAATATACAATTTGATTAATATCTCGTATAACGTGTAATGTATGTTTGAAATACAATGAAGAAACTACACATAGACTCGAAAGTGTTAGCTTCAGCAATATGAAAATTTTCTGTATAATTCTTCACTATGCAGATTTCATTTTCAACACTTAGCAAAGCTTTTCTGATTGGAATGACGTACGGTGTGTCTGACAAACTTTCGGAAAATCATTACCTATTCATAAGAAAAGCTTTATCGTACACTAATGACAAAAAAAAAACAAGGCTTAAGTCAGAAAAACAACTCAGTCACACGTTGTTGTTTCATATGTTCATTCAAAACAACTATAAGAAAAAGATGCATGATTTTTTCTAAAGTAAAAATTTCTAGCTGAAAATTGCGCGTAATCATGAAAAGTTTTGACTAAAAACTATTGTTCCAATCATTGGTAAAAGATGAAATTACATTCTAGATTTTGTTGTTATCTATATTATTTTTTTAATTTCATTCAGTTGAAATTAAGAACAAGAACGATTAGAGAAAGTTTCTTCTCTTCTTATGATAGAATAAATCAAGACAATAGTATATCGAATGTTGTCTTCTTGTCTCACGATTAATTAACTTATAATTCAATAACATCGATATATTTCCCTAAAATTTTCACTCAAATAAGCGTTTGAATATGCTATCATGAGAGTTTTGATGATTCGACTTATTCAAACCAAACCTCGCGCAGTCTAAACTCGATAAACAACATCATTTTCTCTGTCACGTTTCAATTGCGTTACTTTTTTAATATTATCTACGACAACTGGGCATTCTAAAACAAGACATCGAAGACAGACTTCAATCTAACATTAGCCTCATGTATCATAGTGATAGCTATCATAGAAATTCTATAATTGTACTATAGTCTACGATGCAAAATTAATTACCGACATCTCGAACCATAGTTCTCCGTTCAAAAACATCGTCGAATGTCTGTTTTGTTTTTAATTAAACAGAGCAATGTCTAAAGTACACTACTCGTGACAGCTGTATCTTCCAGAACGAATCTGAGAAAGATGATAGATCAATAGTCAAGCATCTCTCAAAATATTCTTGTAACTTGAAAAATGTGAATCTCTCAAATATTTTGTGCTATATATATTCACAAATTTTTAACAAAGAATACACTAACATATAACACATCGAGAACACTATCGATGGAATTTCGTTTAAACTTTTGAATTCCTTCATTGAAAATTTATGAAAGACAAAAACATGTACTCTTTTGTATTTATTATCAATTCGAAAGAATTTCAACTACCATCTTTGGTAGCCACGGTCGAATTCAGTCCGCTTGGCATTCTTTATTCGAAATATCTCAGATCATAGAACCTTAGCAGAAACAAGAATTCAATTATCATTTTTTTTCCACCTGAAAACAGCTGGCTAATGAAAAAGATGAAAAACGTTGCTCTCTTTCTGAACAAAAAAAAAACAATTTAACACCATTGATTGAAAAGAGTATTCTTCATGTAATAAAAACACGTAACACTTGTCGACCGACTCACTCAGCTTTTTCTCCTAGAAGTACTATTTCTAAATGTCAAAAACTTAAGATCCTACTCTGCGCATAAGTTTATTTTTATTGTAAATTCATCGTCTTTTTTTTTTAAAGAAAATTTTCATAATTATTATTTAATTAGTTAAAACTGACTGCAGATTCGGATTCGTCACATTCAAATATGGTTAGTCAATTTTTTAAGATAATTATTCCTTTTTGTTCTCGTCACATCCTCCGATCGATTAGTGAGGTGCGGACAATGACAAATAATCGGGACTCTTTTCTACGAGAAAGAGAATAATCGTTCGACGTCCTTTTTTGCGTTCTCTTCTGATTTTAAAAATGTTCTATAATGCTTGAAAAAAGTTGCAAGAATATTTTGAGAGATGCTTGACTATTGATCTATCATCTTTCTCAGATTCGTTCTGGAAGAAACAGCTGTCACGAGTAGTGTACTTTAGACATCGCTCGTTTTAATTAAAAAAGAAACAGACATTCGACGATGTTGTTGAACGGAGAACTGTGGTTCAGTTCAAGATGACGGTAATTATACTTTTTAAAGAGTAGTCATCGAACAAACGTAGATCTTAGATATATTGCCGAACGTTTTTATAGACTTACAAAGAGAGAAACAAGAACAATCTGTAGACTTTTTATTGGATATTAAAACGACTCCGAAACTTCTTTTGTTATGCCTTAGTTATGTATTTATTTCAAATAAATAAAATCTATTTAGGACGTCTTCTATCATGATTGAACTCATAGTTACTAAGAACATTCAAATAAAATGTTACACAACACGTCTCAAAAGTGTCTGTACGCTTTAAATATTCGATAGCTAATGAGTAAAACTATTAATTACTAGTTAACTTTAAAATTAGTATCGAATCAAGTGAATCTTCTACATAAAATATTCAATTAGCCAGATTAATTAATTTTTCTTTTTCGTAAGTTTCAAAGAACGTAAAACTCAAATTTCATAGATCTTTTTCATTAAACTATTCATTTGTTATTCACCTGTTGCTAAGCTGATAACTGTAAAAATTTGTTCATCAGTTTTTTCGAGAACAAAGCCAGCTAGAACTTTACAACCAATAAGTTCGAGTTGTACACTAATGCACAAGTCACGATAGGTCGATAAAACGTTCGATGAAATATTATCAAACAATGTACAATCATTATTTGTAGGAAATCTCTTGAAAAAAAAATGAAATGTGCTTCGTTTTTCTTTTTTTATAGTGATTGAAATATTTAATATTACTTGAGTTTGTCGTGCATCTAATGACAATTGATAGAAAGCTTTGTATGCTGCTTCAATGCATGCTTCACGTTTTGTGGAAGCGAATGCAGCCGAAAATTGTCTATCGCCAAGAAGAACTGCTACGGCAAAACTAATATTTGCAAAAATAGAACCAAGAACAACGATGAGAATAATTCCCAATGAATACTCACTTACACTGGTTGATGACTTTGTCCTGTTTGCGAAATTAATTGAAACAATAATTTTTGACTTTTCAATTGAGCATATTCATTTAAAAGTGATAGAGAATTTTTACCCAGAATAGTTATTGATGGGTCTGATTTAAAACAGTCCATAAACTCATCATAAGACTGTTGAATCATTTGTACATCACCTCTTTCATTCAACGACATTGTTGACATCTGAATTAGACATTGAAATAAATTAAATGTTTTATTCTATTAGAAAACTCTTGTTATTTTATGATTAGTTGCAGCGAATTCCGTTTTCAATTTAAAGTTGCATATTCAAATAATAATTAGAATTCCATTGTTAAAATAAAGAAATACTTACAGTGAAAAAGTAATTACTGAATTCCGTCGTATGAAGCAATAGCTGAAAAACAAGCAATTAATTCGTTAATTTACTTCAATAAAACAGAATAAATAGTTCAGTAGAGTTTCTATTCTTCTGATTTTCTTCTATCAATGTTGATAAGTTAGGTTTAGAAAAGCAAATGTAATACATACTTGACAATCTGTTTCCATTCAATCATAGAATCTGAAGTAAAATTCGTTTTTTTTGATTTAAAAACATTTTTATCTAACTTTAATTCAAATGCAAAGCATTTTGACTTAAAGCTGTTAAAATGCTTTCTTTTATTGCAATGTACGAGAAATAAACAGAAAATAAAATAAAATCTAAATATTTCTATACGAGTTTTTCCATCAGCAAAAACAAAAACAAATAGTTTATATTTATATGTATATATATATATATATAGGTGTGTGTATGTCAGTACGTAAAAGAAAAACTGTACACAGATGAAATATTTTCATCAATGAACTACATCGCCCAAACCGAAAAAAAAAGAATACATATATGTAATCGATACAGAAGAAGAAGAAGAAGAAGAAAAAAAAAACAAGCAAAAGATGAAATCCAACTATTTGTTGGCACACACTGTTATGCTAGAACGAGATTGACAAAAAGAGAAGTTAATGCACAGAAGAGAAAGAAAACAAACTATACAGTGTCTTCAACAACAGATCCATTGAGATAGAATAGTTATCAGAGAATGCAACTTTCCATGGTTGTTCGTTATTGCGGAATGAAAAATAGGGATTATACTAGATGGACGGAGTCCAAAACACAGTAGAAGACAAAAAATAATTGACTTTCACCGGATAAATAAAAAGAATAACTAAACTAGAGTGTTTTTTTTTAGCATCATCTTGAGATTTTCGATAAACTTCTTGGTAAATTTTTTTGTTGAGGACTACTAGTCGAACGATGTAAACCAGTATGATCATCATCTGTTCTTACTGACAAACGATTTAAATAGTAAGGACGTTGATTTGACTCATTATAATGATGTTGTACATTTAAAACTCCATTATGAAAATATTCTTGTTCGAATATTCGTCGACGATATTCTTCTTTGACGCGTGCAGATTTTGAATAAAGTTTTTCAAATATTAAATGTAAATCATTGGGTCGAAACAATTTTATAAGTAGTGCCTCGAAAACTATATACACGAATCGACGATTGAGTGTTTCGTTTTGCAGTAATTCAAATAGGCGTAATAGACCTCGTCGTGTTGTTTCACTACCAATAATATGACGAAGTTCATCTAAATCATACAAAGAGCAAGCATAATAACGTGGCATATTCGTATGTCATTCTTTCTCTTTATACCTGAAACTATGCCCAGCAGTTTTGCTTTACAAAGAACTTGTGTTACGTTGCGTACGCTTGCATCCCGCTCAGGCGCTTTATCACCTAAGATACCATTTGGCCAAAAGTCATCCCTAATCACATAAACATAGTTGTTAATTGTGCAACAAATATCGTTTCATTCGTTTTTATCATACTTGAGACGAGTAATTTCTTTTGCAATTTTCGGAGCTGATGTCCAATGTTGAACGAATGTTCCAATACGTCTAATTAGAAACGCTTTTAGATGAACACTTTCGGCATTAAAATACAAAGAGTTGATGGGAAGTTGAAAAGAATGACACCAGCAACTCGGCTATAGTGGTTTAGAGGTATAATAGCGTTATCTGTTCCGCAGTTTTATCGCTGTCACATAGCTCTTACGGAGGGACAGAGAGAGAGAGAGAGCGAGAGAAGTCAAGCATGAGAACCCCATAATTTTCTCTCTGCCACTCTTTTTAAAGACACTGAAGTTGCCGCAAAATCGAATTCCCCATCATACATCAAAATTGTTCTCAAAACAAATGGTATAGCAGATATGGTGGTTAGAGTCTTTAACATATCACAAAATGTGAATGGAAGAGAGCCTGCCTAAATTTCTATTTTTAGTGTGGATGTGATCTGGTAAAAATATTCAAACTCACACTCCATCTGCCCAAATCGAAAAATACGACGTCGTATACGGTCGTTGTACATGACCCTAGAATTACGACCGTGTTTCGTCGTATACGGCATTAATACTAGTAGTACACTATCGTAAACGACAAGAATACGACGAAATACGATGGGTGTGTTTGGTCGTATCATCTGTCGTAATTGATCGTATTCTTGCTGCTCACCACAGTATACTACTGCTATTTATGCCGTATACGACGAAATACGGTCGTAATTCTAGGGTCATGTATACGACCGTATTTTTTCGACCTGGGTGTCTATAAAACGGCTCAACTGTCGGATGGCTCAAAGGCAATTATAAGTTTCATGCCAGTTTTTCACCAAAAAGCAGAATATACTTATATTACGAGAGGACGACTTCCTCTATCCGGTAGTACATATGTAATATATAGTTCTGTTGTGCATCGATAATTTCAATAGATGACGCCACATTCGCTGCGTTTTGTTTTTCGAATATGGCTATTATTTTCAAAATTATCGGTACCCAACAGAACTGAAATATATATTTTTGCTGCTAGATAGAGAAAGTCTTCTTCCATACATCTGCATGTATGCCGCCTTTTTGTCAAAACCTTATAATCGCCTTTCGTAGGCTCAATAGTTGGCATATCCTATTTTGAGATGTTGCTTGAAAACACAGGCAAAAAGAACTACATAAGTAATAATAAATACCTATTTACGGAATCACCCATGAATGCTCGTAAAAATCGTTTTAATATTGATACAAATCTTGAACGAAACCACATATTCTTTTGTTTGAGATCGAACACTTCGTCCATGATGACGAGTAACACACGAAGGGGAATATTTTTCGCACTCTATAATAAAAAATGAACAGATTTTAATTGTTGCAAAATTGAAGAAGCAAAAACAAGTATTCATTATACATCGACTTGAGGCTCTTCAACGATTGGAAATGTTTGCATATCTCTTGTGATATGAATGTCTGTTCGATTGTGATTATTTGCATTTGTTCCAAATAATTTTCCTGCATTTTCAACGACACTATCCGATACGATTGTCAATCCATCACCCAGCTTTGAAACGCCTCGAACAAAACCGAGAGATGCTTGCTTAAATGGATTTACGATTGTATCCATCTAGATGAATAGTTAAAAAGTCAAAGTAGAAAACAATTCAAACAATGAGATTAAGAATAATAGAAATGTGACGAGAGAACACTTCGTGCAAAGCAAAAAATGAAAACAAGAGGTAGAAGCTCTTTGTTGATGTGAAAATGCAAGAGATGGGCTATTGCTAAACCAGAAAAATTCTAACGTGAAAACGAAACCAACCGTCGATGATAGAAGATCCTATAAATAAATGATGAATATGTCATAGGGAATAATCATTGAAAAGGATTTGCTTTTCAATATTTAACATTGTTAATCAATAGAAACAAAACACATGTGTGTGAATGATTTTTATCGAACAACATATTTTACAGTTGACAAAAAAAAAAGAGTCGGATATCTATTGACAATGTATTTTACCTTGCGAGCTAATTCTGTTTTTTCGTGTTTCCATTGTTGATTTCTTAAAAATTTCAAAACAAGTTCACTTATTTGCGCATGACTTTGAAGGACTCTCGTCTTTGTTAAGGTCTTAAAGAGAAATTAATTCTGTTGAAAATTTCAAATTTCATAGATTAATTTTTACTGTTAAATAATCATTTAATTCTTTTTGTCGTTTCAATCGTACGTCTGCACTTGTATTATTAATTAAACTTTTATTAGGTAAATGAAGAAATTCACGTAAATCTGGATAACGTTTTTTTATTGCTGTATCAAGATCATTGAATTCACTATAACGACGATAAGTAATCCATTCACGTCTTTGATCATCAGCATTATTTCCATGATTATATAAAGGTTTACAAGACACCGATATAACATAGATAGCATATTTTTCGCCTTTCTCACAACATATACCTGAATGAAAATTAACGTACAAAATTCGTATAAATCAAAGATGATTTTCTTCTTTTACCCGAATCATTGATTTCTGTTGTAATCGAATAATTATTAATATTGTCGAGCGTATCAGGTATAAAAGTCGTTGTTCTACCAAAACCAGTATTTGGCGAAGGCGGATTAATTAGATTATGTTGTTGCTCACTGAAGTCAGCTAATATTTCGTTGCTATTATTACTACACAACGAAGCAGCATCTAATTAGAAACAAAAAATCAAAATTTAATTTCGTTTGTTATCATTTTTCAAATCTTATTTTAGACAACCAACCTGAATTGTCATTCAATGAATCAATAATGTCAATTTCACTTAAGACTTTTAAATATTGTGATGTTGTTTTGAATTGTCCATAATATTTGTCCGATGAAAGAATTTCGAACACCTAATAGTTAATAATGAGTAACATCAACTTCAACAAACAAGACAAACAATCTACTTTAGTTTGAAGTTCATCGAGTAATGTTTCGTCCATTGATTCACTTCTTAGCATTTTCAATGTCTTTTGTATGATATTTTCATCCATGGGTAGTTTAAACGTTCCCTAAATAATTTATTCATTATAAGAGCAATGTTATTTTCAGTATGTCTTTCTAAAAAACATTGTTGACTCCCAGAGCTACGCGGGACGACAAAAAAGTCGTCCTGTCCCGTCTCGTCTGACAGGGTTTACTAAACATGTCCGAACTGTTTCATTAGTAAAACACTACTTTTTGGGGGTTTGAAATGGTTGAGTCAGTTGTTTTGACCGAAAGCGACACTTCTCTGATGAAAAGTCACAAAAAAGAATTGTTTTTCAGCTAAAAAACGAAGAAAATATTCCTTGCGGGACGCAGAACGAATTCAAAACTCGTCCTGTCCCGCGGAACTCTGTTGATTACTGTGCTGTTTTTTTTGTGTACTCAAAAAGTGAGTACACTCTAGAATCGGTCAGCGTGTCCAGCCGTTAGCACGATAACTCTTTACAAATACATTCGGTTGAGCTGAAATTTTGTGCACATAATTGTCTGATGAATATCTCGGTCAAGTTCGAAGATGAGAAGGATCCGACAAGAAATGGATCAGTTATCGAAAAAATTGTCATTTTTCACCAAACCATCCCTGAGGGGTGGTACAGGGATTTTTTCAAAAAAAATTTTTTTCTCAGAATTATCCACAGCTTTTATAAATTGACTCAGTTTCTATTGCTGATTCCGAATCTGATATTAGTTTTGAACTAAATCGCAGCTTTCTAAAAGAACATCGCCTGAAAAAGGTCTCGAAATAAACAAAAACTGCATCCCGAAACTAAATTGCCTAGATATGTCTCAGTTAGCCAGTAGTGTTGGGATTTCCTGAATACCTGGTTCTGTAGCTATTTAAAAGAACTATCGAAAGGTAAAACCCCGAAGTCAGTAGACGTTAATATTGACCAAACCATCCCTGAGGGGTGGTACAGGGATTTTTTCAAAAAATTTTTTTCTCAGAATTATCTACAACGTATATAAATCGACTCAGTTTTTAACGCTGATTCTGAATCTGATATTAGTTTTGAACTAAATCGAGCTGTTTAAAAGAACATCGCCTGAAAAAGGTCTCAAATGCACAAAAACTGCATCTAGAAACAAAATTGCCTAGATATGTCTGAGATGATCAGTAGTTTTGGAGTTTCTCAAAAACGTTTGCTAGTGCACACATTCTAGAATGACTGATTTGTCTCATTCACTTTTTGAAGTACACATAACTCTCGGACATAAGTTCGAGATTTTCACATTTATTTCGTTATGAAATTTATTTAATTTTAGTAATTCAATGAAATCAGTAATCTTATTATATTAATAATTTAATCTGCAAAGATTTCGCCTAAAGCTCTATTATCATTCACTAACATTGTGAATCATGTCTTGTCATGGAAATAGAAAACATAATCACATTTAATACGTTTGACTAAGTCGAATTCGAATAAAGTTTTCTTTCTATCATCTCTACGATTCATTTTTATTTCATAGGTAAAACTCAGAAAAGTTCAATATTGAAATAATTTCAAAATAAAATATCAACAACAGTTGATTATTCTTCAAAATCAAAATATAATGATACTTACGGTTGGTAGAAAATATTGTTCAATAAGATCTTTAGCCATGTGTCTTAGTTTTTCTAAATTATCTTGATTTTGTTCACGTGTTTGATTTGGATTCTGTTGTTGCACGGATAAGCCAGCACATCGGAACGCCTTGGAAGAAAAAGAATATATTTTGATAGTGAGATCAAATATGTTTTTCTCGCTTTACTTCAGCATTAAGATAAAAGTTTGCATAACCAGCTGCATCGATTGTTTGAAGAAATTCTACAACGATCAAATTTTTACTCATGTAACTATTAGAAAAGGTAACAAGATATTCAATCTATTACTTAGAAAATAATCTAAGCCATTACAATTATTCAATATTTCTGTTAATGGCAAATCATGATAGGCGACTCTTTGTAACAGTTCATCATCGTCCTATTGAATGAAACAGGAAAGTGAACAATATTCAAACTAATCTCCTTAAAATAATACATACAAATGTCATTGTGTGTGCTTGTTTTTCTAATCTTTCCGAGAGTAATCTTTGGAAATATTGATAACTATTTAACGTTGCACGTATGTCTGCATCTAAAAACGAACAAAAGTTTAAATAACATGAAACAATAAGCATGGAAAAATATAATGAATGCAACCATTTTCTCCACCAGTATCTTTTGAACGCCATCGACCTATTTCAATGCTAATTCGATCAGCTAATGTTGATAGTTCAGCCGTTGAATCAGTAGTACGTGCAACGAGAAGAAAATTATCGATTGTCAATGGAAATTGTCGACACTGAAAATAAAATTTAGTGACAATAATCTCTATGAATTTAACATCTCTGGAATATAATGCAATGGATTGTCTCACGGAAGATTGATGAGGCAATTCAATCTCATAGAAATACAATCAGATTTTCTATCATATCGAAATGGAATCCTGTCGGAATGACATTTGAAGTTCTAGTGTTGGAATTCGATTGACTACTTCATCACAGATTCTAAATAATTTCTACTATTAGTATCATATTCGACGCAGTGCACGACTAATTAAATAGGATTTAAGCGTTCGATCCACGAGTGGTTTCGTGATCGGGAATCCGATAGGATCTAGTTAGATGTTGTCGGTTTTGATATCTGACAAGATCTTTTTTTTTGTAACCATAAGAAAACTATTTGATTTAGCTAAACATCAGTCACGATTTTTGGGTGAGTTAGGAAAGAGAATCGAAATTTTCATATGCGTTTTAGTACGTATGCATTGGAAGATTCGACTATTTCTCAATCGGGTTTGTTTTAATTACCATTTTAATTATCAATTGATTGATAGCATCTGGATCTGAATACATATCAATAAAAGGTATTAAGCCGAGATTGGCAACAACTTCCTAGAAAGAGAAACAAAACTAGTGTGATGGAAACTATCAAAGTAAAACGATTCGCCATACTCGGAGTAACATTCGAGCTGGAACACAACGAAATTCATTCGCAGGTAATAAAATATATATTAGAACTTCAACAATATCACGAAGAAATTCTACGACACAACAAACATGTGTACGTTTGATATGATCAAATCAATTTACCTTTTTCTTTATCTTTATCCATACAAACTTCATCTCGACAAATGCCTCGTTCATATTCAGCTTCCAAGTCAAAAAAACATGCTCGAATATCTGTCGATTGTTCTAATCGCATACGTTCTTTAGCTTTTCGATATAATCGAACATGCGTAGCAAAACTATCAACAATCGTTCCAGTACAAAAGTCTAGCCAATCGATTTCACGTAATCTAATCAAGAAGAAAAATCAATTTAGTGCTCATATTAATAAATAAGCTTTGTATTTCAATGACCTTTCTGCTAAATGTTGAATAGTTATATAAATTCCATTTTTCACATCACGAATGAATGATTCATCAGAACTGATTTGAGTTTTATACCAAACTTCAACATAATCACGAACAAAATAATCGATTGCCTAGAAAAACGAAGAATTCAAAATGAAAAGAAAAACTTTTATTATTTGTCTGTTTCATTACTTCGTAAAGTGGTTCATCGATAACCGGTATCCCTGTTAGCGGTACACGTTCATTCAAACGTGACGATGAGTCAATATCAATATCATCGATCTATAATTGAAATTATCAATACAAACATTTCAACTTTTTCTGTTGCATTCAAAACTCTTACGTGAGTAATTAATTTTCTTTTGTTAAATGATGTTTTAATAGTTCGTGGTGTTTGTCTCGATTGTATCCATGCTGATCTATGAATGATCAGATGAATCGTAAATCTACAATTCAATAAAAAAAAAAAAAGAAAAGCAATTATAATTTAATCTGAATACTTAAACAATTTCAACACACCCGAATAAGAATGTGATCGACAAGAAAAGCCAATAGATCGTTGTTTGAATTCCAATAATTCCCAACAACAAACAAGCACTGGCGATGATTAGCCGTAGTGAAATCATCGACCGACATGCAAAAATAAATGATAGAATAATAATGAGTTCAAGGAATTTATTTTTATATATTTCTCCTATATCGTAAACAATAATATTGATAATATTGATTGGTTGACGTTTCGAACAATTATAAACACTTGTATAGAGAGAGCTACATTCTTCTTCTTATTTATAACTGGATAGATAACAAAACATATATATTCCTTTTCTTTACATCATACAACAAATGGTGACTATAAACAATGATGATAACTTGCAAAACGAAACTGTTTCAATTATTGATCAACTTGAATCATTAATTGATCTTTACAAACAAAGAAAAATAAAAGACAGATATGTCAAAAGTAAATTAACATCGTTTGCCAACACGTCTGGCTTCATCAATAGTATCTATCGCAAACAAGCATGGAATTTATTAGTTCATACTTCACCTTATCATTATTCAACAGGTAGGACTAAGGGTATGTTCGTTTCCATTGAATTCTCTAGTGTCAATAAATAGATAAAAAAGAAATTGAATCACATCAATACTATGAACAAATCAAATTAGATGTTATAAGAACATTGACAAGATTTCCACCAAGTATACATATATATATATATTTCTATTTCTATGTGAAGTTTATTTTTCATTGGAAAGATTATTCGGAATCTGAAAGAAGGGAATTACAAGATGAACTTATTCTTATTATAACAAAAATATTAATTCGTCATGAAGAATTACATTATTATCAAGTTAGTTATTTATCAAGAATTAATATCTAATCTGACTTCTATCATTTCGATTTAGGGTTATCATGATGTTGCATTGACATTTCTACTCGTACTTGGAGACGAATCGTGTCTTCGTGTAATCGATTCTATTACAATGTCACATTTCAAGTAATATTTATTCGTCCTTGGTCTTTCTTTTTTTTGTTCCAAAGTTCTTTATGACTTTGAAGTGGTAGACATTTATTTAATAATATTGAGTAGCTTTGTTAGAGAAGACACATACTCTTGTAGTAAAATTATATTTAACATAGAAATAATTATCGAAGTAGACTAATAGAAACATTACATACAGTTCGAATAATTTTAAAATACTAGAAAAACTCGATGGAATAAATATTTAAATTCATTAGACAAAATATTCTCACTGCTCATTACTTAAACCGATCGTGCTAAGAAAAAATAGGAGATTTATCTAATAGTATGATCGTTTTTTTTTATTGATTATGTGCAAAAACTCAAAGTCTTATTCTAGATCTTCATTATTGTCTATATTCTAAGAGAAATTTCTTGGAATGAAAAATTAGAGTATTATTATATAAGAGATGCAGATTTACTGCCACTGCATATGTCAAACTTTCGGCTAACATCGAAGGTGTCAAGTTCATCGGAAGAATATTTCTAAGAACTAAGTGACAACTTCCAGTTCAATGAATCGAGAGAATCAAAGCGAAAATCTTGACAAAGAAAATAACTCCTGTTATTTCATGAAAAACTGGCATACATATTAATCATTGACTTACTCAATTTACGGATGACTAGTGAAATTTCGATATGTTTACTAAACTAATAACATCATGATAAATGTTTATGCAGAAATCATAAAGAATATAATAATCAGAAACAAGTTTACTCGGAATAAAAATACTTAGACAATAATAAAAATAAATGTGAAAACTTTGGACTTATGTCCGAGAGTTATGTGTACTTCAAAAAGTGAATGAGACTAATCAGTCATTCTAGAATGTGTGCATTGGTAAACTTTTTTTAGTAAACCCCAAAACTACTGATCATCTCAGACATATCTAGGCAATTTCGTTTCTGGATGCAGTTTTTGTGCATTTTCAGGCGATATTTTGTTAGAAAGCTGCGATTTGGTTCAAAACTAATATCAGATTCGGAATCAGCGTTAAAAACTGAGTCACTTTACATAAGTTGTGGATAATTCTGAGAAAAAAAGTTTTTTTTTGAAAAAATCCCTGTACCCCACCTCAGGGATTGTTTGGTGAAAAATGACAATTTTTTCGATAACTCAGCCATTTCTTGTCGGATCCTTCTCATCTTCGAACTCGGCCGAGATATTCATCAGACAATTCTATTCACAAAATATCAGCTCAATCGAATGTATTTGTAAAGAGTTATCATGTTAACGGCCGGACACACTGACCGATTCTAGAGTATACTTACTTTTTGAAGTACACAAAATAATGTCTTAAGATGGTGATATATTATATATTTATTAGTAAATAAACAGTATATTTCTTTCTCATAGATATTTTATGGAGCCAACAATGAAAAAAACGAGTGATTCACTGTCATACCTAATGCCACTTATTAATTGTATCAATAGTGAATGTGCCGAATATATGGAAAGGTAGAAACGATCGAATTACGTCTTGTGAAATCAAATGTTTAGTCTTGTTCTTGTATTTATAGAGGTAGTATTGGACACGTTATATTTGCTCTGCCATGGTTTATCACATGGTATTCACATGTGTTAGATAATCTGCCGATAATTCTTCGACTCTATGATCTATTTATTGTTTCACATTATCTTATGCCGATTTATGTTGCTGCCGAAGTAAACTAGAAAATTTTCATGCTCATAGAAAAATAAAAACAAAGCTAACTAAACATTTTTCTTGTCTCTTGAATTTATTCAGATTGTAAATTATCATGGAGATGAAATTTTAACACAAGACTGTGAAATGGCAACGTTACATCAATATGTCTCTTATCTACCGACAGAGATCGATGAAAATACATGGGAAGAAATAATTAAACGAGCGTTGTATTTATTTGACAATCATCATCCGAATACGCTTGTAGATTTACAAGAGGCATGGAACATAAAATGGTAAATATTTCATTCGTATATTGTTATTTTTTTCATGAAAAAGAAATAATCTTCTTTTGACATATATATATATATGTATGTATGTATATTCAGTGAATATATTAAAAATTCTCCGAATGAATCAATTAATCAACGAATATTCGATAAAAATAATAATTACAATAAACGAACTGTATCAAAACAACGTACTAGATTATCGAATATTGCTTTTTGGGGTGTAACATTAACAATCGGTGGTTTAGCCTATTATGTTTGGAATCAAACGCAATTTATTGACTCAGCTACATTTATTAATTTGGGAGACTTTCTCAATCATTTCTATCGAACATAACTACATACATAAGTCTTTCTTTCACATTCCTACCTTTGAGTAAAACTGTCAATGTTAATCATTCAAGCACAAACAAAACCTATTGATTTCTACGGATGAAATTTCGGTTGTTTTTTCTTTTCTTTTTCTAGATGATTTCATGTTTTATTTCTTAGACTAAGAAAACATTTCGTGTCGACAAGATCTAGGTGAGTCATATAAATTTATTTGATATTTTTCTTCGGGTTTGTAATCAATCAACGGAATAGTTCAATGTCAATGATTACGAATACTTGACTTGGGAAAAAAGAATACATTCATATATTTTCATGTGTCGACGTTTAATATGACTAATTTCATTGACATTCACTTTTGTCGATAACATATCCATATGGACGAAAAGAATAACTTCCGACAGAAAAACAAAATATTCATATGAATTACGTCGCTTATTTTTTATAATATGTATTTAGTGAGAATAATAATAAACAGAAAAACAAACAAAACCTATGACAATTTGAAAATCTAATACTATTCATATACTACTGATCAGTAGAATAATCGATCACTACTTATCTCGCATCATAGCGAATTACGTTCATTGAATGTAAAATAATTGAATTCTTTACATACGATTAGTTCAATGGGAATAATGAAGCAATTCTACTTAACAATCTTCAGAGTAGCTTTGCATCTTCTTCTAAATGATAGAAATTGATAAATTTTTTACGAGAGTTTTTTTTATCTGCTGAAATTTTAGAACGATTACATCCGAAATCTATTCTTCTATTGATTTGACAACAAATAGAAATCTTTTAATGTACTCGTCGCCGTGATTCATATTCAGTTGACTCTTTAATGAAAAAATGACTTGATTGATTGTACCGTCATCTCAAAGTTGACATTCACAATACTGTAGTCGTGCACTTCTGTTATGATATTCGAACAAATCATGAACATGAACGATGATATTGTTTACATGAACTTTGTCAGTTAGGTTTCAACACGATCATATTCAAACTTATTTTACAATTGTACAGAAAAATTCAAGGCAAACACATCTGAATGATATGAAGCATAGATTGACGCATCGTTATTTAGCCTAGTCGTATCTATGCAGTACAAGGATTGTTAATTTTGACGAAATTACGTGTGTTGAGACATTAGATGTCACTAATTATGATAGATGGACACTCTCATGATAAGAAACGAGATGATAATATTAATATGATTCATTCTATCACAAAAGAATTTCATCTTTCAATTGTCTTACATCTACTTCAGTACGATCATATCTGGTTAGTCATAGAAAAATTTATTTGTTATTTTTGTCCCGAAACTTTGAGAAATAGTTCTAATGGCGAATCGTGTAACATCGTATAATTGTTGATTTCTATCAATGAAACATATGCATTTACTCCCGTATTTCTCTAGAGTTTAGTAATTAATTCTAATATTTGCGTTGAATTCTAATACGTACCGTAGACACAGCTGCAACTATTTAAAAATCATATGAAAATATATTGTGACCAGAAGTGTTCCGAAGTAGCCAACTTTGAGGTGAAATAACTTTTTTTGGAAGAGTGTTTAAAAAATTTTCGGTTCCGCTGAGCAAACACGAAAAATTTTCATAATTGTGGGCGGCGGGGGTGGGGTTTGTCACACCATAGAGACGCGCAGCCCCATGTCCGGCCATCCCTGGTTGTGACTATGATTTTGTTCTTATTCTCTTTTCACAATAGTTATTCGTGAGAATATCTATGAATCGGTGGAACACTCGATTGAACTATGATCTATCATGAAAGAAACTAAAATTCATAGGCGATTCATGAAACTAGATTCTTCTTCTTTTTTCTCTATTAAAATATAGAAAAAAACCCATTCCTAACCGATTGATTGAATTTCTATGAATCACTTCTGTTCTTCTTCACTTACGGCCACAAGTCAGATGCGAACAGGAATCGTATTACCCAACACACACATATTATTTTCTTCAGAAGTACGAATACTGCCATCGTTAAAAGATAATAACGTGACTGTTTTGTTTCGGAATTCGATGACGTATCATCATCAATGAATCTTAGTTCGCTTGTGTATGATCACAATTCGAAGTTGCATCATTTTCTTTTTCTTACTGCGAAATCTACACCTCTACTTCTAACAAGAATTGCACATAAGATGAATACTTGGCTCATTTTTTTTTCATGTAGTTCCTCATCAAGTTTAATAAATCTTGTTTACTGTTGATATTTGATGATTTAATCATACAGCAAATATAAACGAGACGTGATAGTGCGTTCTACATTGTAATCGACTTTGACAGGCAATCAAAAACTCGAGATTAAGTAGAAAACGTCCTTGCTAGTCATGGGTTTTTTTTTCTTTCGATAATTTTCTTTCTGTAGCAAATTTTTAGAAAACAGTCAACATGATACTAGATGTTAATCTCGAATTAATTAACATATGAGCTAATGAAATGTAAAATAATCGATGAATATTTTCTCAAAGAATCAAACTTACAATCCAGAAGTATCCGCTTGTATGATAGATTCGTTCTGTCAGTCGATCCAAGTATATAAACAATAGCCGGAGTATTCCGCATATTCATGCAAATGATTATAAAGATCAGTAGTTGAAAAAAGCTCTTGATTTTGTGAAACATTTTCATCTTGCTCGTCGATCACAAACAACAATCAAAATATTCAGATTATTAATTCATGTGTTCAAACGCAGCACGTATTATAAGCCATCATGATTTCATATTGTAATTTTTCATCCATAATCAGATTTGCATGTTTCTCTTAATAAAAACAAGAAAAACAATCTCTAGACATTCTCACATAAATGATTTTAAATAGTTGCATTCTTCAAATTGCTTATGGTTGAAAAATTTTTTATTCGGCATTATCATCGACATTGATTAGCTGCCATTTATAAACACATGAATGAATAGAAATACAAAGAACTGTTTATCTTTTGAATATTTGTATAGTAGTGTTGTTTTTGCATTGTTCATTCTTGATAATCATCTATAGAAAAGAAAAATAAAACGATGTTATCTATGTTAAAATCAACGTTTAACATACACAAATAAAGTTATCACATTGAATCGAATTCGCTAAGAATAAAATTTTGTTGACCTAAGTATTTATCTCGCAATCGAGGTAAATATCAACATTAAGCCTTAAAATCCTTGTTGAATAGATCAAAGCCAGCAAGACGAATAAGATGCGTCTATTTTTCGTACGTCTTCTATGAATGAAACAAAGCTTTTCGCATTAGTTACATTTGTTTACTCGAAATCATTCATGTCGAATATTTTACTCTATAAAATTTTAATGAATTCTACTATTATTCTTGTAGATTATTATCAACAAAATATAAATATGATGAATTAGAAGGAAGCAAAAACAAATTATTTATTCTTTGTGTTTTTTTTTGTCTCTCAAAAGTCATGAATAATTATTCACCATTTCATTCGCCAACATCATCATCGGATACATTATTGAAACGTTTTCGTTTATGGAAACGTCGATATCTTCATGTTGTTATTTATACGTCACTATTCTGGATATTTGTTGACGTCTTTTTCATCATGCTATTTTCTGATTGTACCAAAGAAGTTATTATTCCATGTTCAAAATCAAGAGATACGGCAACCGATATACAATATGATTCAAAATCAATTGACAATGATGTTGTACAACATCCGAAATTTAATTTAGATAAATTTAAACATAGGAACGATACAACATTTCATAAAACGAGTGTTCTAACTAAGAAGAGACTTGAACAATCAAAACAAAATGGTGGCAGTTTTATTGCTAAATGGTTTGGATCTGAATCAGGTTTGGAGTTTGATTTGAAATAAACATTGAAATAGAGAATAAACTCATTTGTCATCCAAAGGATCAAATCCATCACATTGGCCGGGCGAAGCTGGCCGAGCTGTTGTTATTCCAAATGAATTGAAAGATACAGCTAAGAAACGTTTCATGGAGAATCAATTTAATATTATTGCATCTGATCTCATGGCTCTTAATCGTTCCATTAACGATCAACGATCATCAAAGTATATTTGATTAGAATATTGTCTCGAATTATTCTTTTTTTGTCTATTTAATTATTATCTTTTTCAAGATGTCGATCTTACGAATTTCCGCCGGATTTACCAACGACATCAATTATTATTGTATTTCATAATGAAGGGAATTCAACGTTATTACGAACACTTACTAGTATTGTTTCAAGAAGTCCAATCGAATACATACAAGAAATTATTATGGTTGATGATGCTAGCATTGATCGACGTTTGTTTACTCTTAGATCTACATTTTTCTATCTACTTGTTATGTTTGATTTTTAAAGAATATCTCAAAGATACATTGGAACAATTCGTGAAAGAATTACCAGTTCACGTTAAAATTCTAAGAAATACCGAACGATTAGGTTTGATGAAATCTCGACTAAAAGGTAAAACGAGAGAAATGATTATCAATACAAATGAAAAACAATTTTCATATTTATATAGGTGCTGAAGTGGCGGCTGGTGATACATTAACTTTTCTTGATGCTCATATTGAGTGTTCACCTGGTTGGTTGCAATATTTATTGTATGAAGTAAAAAAAGATAGGTAAGACAAGTTTTTCATTTTAATAAATACGAATTCTCAGTATCCGATATGCGCAATGAGACAATATAGAACTGGTAGAGACAACACAGCAACGTAGCTCAGTTATTTCCACGCAATCTCAATCTTAGATTATCTAACGATACACGAAGCATTCTTGCCATAAATCGGATTGCTCATGCAACACGCTCCTTCACACATTGAGTATTTATCTTAATAATATCTATGTTGCGGCAACGTCTTACAAGAAATATGTGATTCGAAAATTTCTATGGATCATTTTTATGAGACACTAATGGGTTATCGGAAAGTTTTCGCACAAATGTTTGCTCATTTTTGGTAAACTCGAACATATTTCAGACGAGTCGAAACCTATGGATTAGAAGTAGAATTTTGTGCTCTTTCAGAATATGAGCTTAGAAATTATGTGTCAGTTTTCGTTCGAGAGAAGTGAAGGAATCTTTGAAAGACCTGAAAAATTCGTTTGGACGGAAAAGTTTTTCGTAGTTTTTTATATTTTAACTATTGTAATTCGAAACTAAAGGTTGGAACCTTTATGACTCTATCAGTTAGTAGAGAAAAATTTGCCTTACAGAATGTACTATTGGAGTTCTGTTTGGTTGTTAGGCAAGATATCTGAATTTTCGTTTTTCCTATATCCTCATTTTTGAGAAATTGACTTTTTCACCACAACGTGTTTTCCACAAAAACGAGTTCCTAACAAAAAACATAACTTCACTTGTGTAAAAGTTCCAACTTAATTCAATATCGCATTTTGTAGATAGGTGTCCGCTCTATAAAACTATCGTATCCGATAACGTTTAGCATCTTCAAAAAAGGTAAATATGCGTTAGAAAAAAGTTCTTTATGCATCGTCCAAATTAATTTTTAAGGCTTTTCAAAGATTTCTTCATTGCTCTTGAGCCAAAAATAGATACAAAATTCCTAAACCCATATTCAGAAACAGGACAAAATTCTGGTTCTAACTTATGCATTTGATTCGTTTGAAATACTTTTAAGTATGCTAAAATGAATAAACATTGTGCCCAGGAACTTCGGCTCACATGTTCCGTCCAAACGAATTTTTCAGGTCTTTCAAAGATTCCTTCACTTCTCTCGAACGAAAACTGACACACAATTTCTAAGCTCATATTCTGAAAGAGCACAAAATTCTGCTTCTAATCCATAGGTTTCGACTCGTCTGAAATATGTTCGAGTTTACCAAAAATGAGCAAACGTTTTGTGCGACAACTTTCCGATCATCCGTTAGTAAACAAACTAGTATATCATCACTAAATTTTTACTCTAAATCCGATACACTCATTTTTCTTTTGGAAAAATCTAGATAGCAAATGAATAGAGTTTAAAGCTAACTTTGATCATTTTTGACTTGTCTAGTTAGAGATCTCTCTTGGAACGCCTAGTCTTTATTGATATTCCTATATTTCTTGGCATGATTAATTTAATACCAATGTAATTCTTATACATTGAATGAAAAATTTTAAACTACCTAATCGTTCGTGAATTCGAACCACACATAGCGTAGACCTTAGTGAAGTATGAAAACCTTTATGTAGCTGTTGCTTTTATGTCTTTTTTTTACACAGATAGTCATTTTAGTCGATGACACGGTATGCACCAAAAGATTGACTCATCCTATTCCGAGTTAATACTATGACAACAAATAGATCTAGTTCTGAATAAAATCTTTCCTTTCTGACGTATCACCGTTCTAAAAAGGACACATATTCATGTAAAATGCTTGAGTTTCTAGTTTTTCGGGACTTGAATATCTCATGAAGAGATAATTATCTTTAAGTTGCAGTGTTCAGGATATTTTAGTCTTAGATTGATCTGTTTGTGGACATGATCCAAGTTTTAATCTATTTTATGCCATAGGTTAAAATCCCCGATGAATCTAGAGGAAATGTCTAAGGACATTTATGTTTTTAGCTATATACCCAAGCGGATCATTTCGACAATTGGATCCGATCATGTTTCTATCGGAATTCGATTGAGTTCCATCGTATGATCAAACAGGCTTCTTCTATTGGGATTAAATGCTAATTGGTACACAAATAAGAAAATAGGTTTCTCCCGTCGGATCCGTTAATGTTTCTGTGTGTCAATGAGATTTTTACATGATAGAGTCACAGAAACGTCTGTTTACAAGAGGAAACAATCGATCAAGACGAATCTAGGTTCAAGAGAAAAACAAAAGATGATCTTAAATCATGAACAAGAAAAATTTAATATCGTTACGTTTATTCGTTTGACTTTTTACGCTATGGAAAGTCGTTAGTTTCACGTATGTAAGTGTTTCAAATTTTGAGAAGTGAACTTTATGAGTAGAGTTTTAGTTTCAAAGTTGTATTATATTGAATCCATAAATGATGTAGAAAAAAAAACGTCTTGCACACAAGTTTTTATTGAAAAAGAATTGATTTTATTTTGCAATTTATTCGATATGAGAATGAAATATTCAATGTTTCGTTTTGCTTGTTTTCAGAACCGCTGTTGTTTGTCCAATTATTGACGTCATCAACGATGATGATTTTGCTTATTTGACTGGTAGTGATATGACTTGGGTATGTTTATTTGTGTGTTTATATATTGAAGACAAATATGACTTATGGTCATTAGGGTGGATTCAATTGGCGATTGAACTTTCGTTGGTATGGAGTACCCAATCGAGAAGAAATTCGTCGAGGCTACGATCATTCTCTACCTCTACAGTATGACTAACAGAATAAGCATTTTGTTTCATAACACGAATAATCTTCTTATGATTAATTAGATCGCCAACTATGGCTGGTGGTTTATTTACAATCGATAGAAAATATTTTTATGAAATCGGTGCTTACGATCCTGGCATGGAAGTATGGGGTGGTGAAAATTTAGAAATGTCATTTCGTGTTTGGCAATGTGGAGGCAAAGTTCTTATTCATCCTTGTAAGACAATTTAAAAAACAAAAGTCAACTTTTAATAAATATGATTATTCTAGGCAGTCATGTTGGTCATGTATTTCGTAAACAAACTCCGTACACATTTCCTGGTGGTACCGGAAAAGTTATTTTCCATAATAATAAACGTCTTGTTGAAGTATGGCTTGATAAATATAAAGATTTTATTTATGCAATTATGCCTGGTTTGTATTTCATATTATACTATGAGAAAAATAATAAATAGCTTATGTGTTTTGCTTCTATCAATGTATTCTTCAATAGAATTGAAAAATGTTGATGCTGGTGATGTATCTGAACGTCTTAAACTTCGTGAAAATCTTAACTGTAAAGATTTCCGTTGGTATTTACAAAACATCTATCCTGAAAGTTCGATGCCCGTTGATTTTTATCATGTTGGTGCGGTAAGTTTGTATTTTGACTATCAAATTTGTTTATTATCAACATTTACATTGTTCTCATGTACATATCGATTTTTTCTTATATTCGCATACGAATAGTTGAAAAGTGAATCTCACGGTTGTGCTGATTCGCTCGGTCTCGACAGTGAAAATGGAATCAGTCGTGATGCAGGCATTTTTCCATGTCACAATCAAGGTGGTAATCAGGTGTGTATTTTGGCATTTTTCTTGGGTTCCTATCTTGATGCGTGTGTATATACGTTTTTGTGTATCGGGCCTATTTGAGTGTTGACGAAGATAAAAATAGAAAGTTGTATCAACACTGAACATAGTCGTTCTAGGCTGTCGTCACGTATCGCTTAGACTATATGTGAGGGTAATGTGTGTTTGAAAGAATAAATAATCTGCTTGACTAACATTTCTAATGTATTTTTATTTTAATTAACGTAGAGATGCATTTCTATATGATAGTCTCATCGTGTAATTTGAAATAAAAGAAAAGCAATGCTGTTTAGATTATAGCAAAAAGAAATCAAAACGAGACTATAAGGTTTTGATCAAAAGGCGGGATGTATGGAGGAAGACTTTCTCTATCCGGCAGCATGTATAGTTTTCAGTTCTATTACGCACCGATGATTTCGAAAATGATGACCATATTCGCTTGTATAGTGTACAATAGAAGGCAGCGAATGTGGCGCCATCTATTGAAATCATCGGTGCACAGCAAAACTTTATAATATATTTGCCACAGGATAGAGAAAGTCTTTCTCTCTTAATATATGCAGATACTACTTTTTGATCACAAACTGGCATGAAACTTACAATCTCCTTTGAAAATTTATTTTGAATTTTACAAAAATAACATTGATCTGAGGCAATCTTATGAAAGCCGATGGAAAATATACGTCATGTCTGTATTAAAAAACTGTTCTTAATTAAACTTTGAAGAGCCAATTCGAAGACTCGACTCTTTATGTTACAACAAAAAAGTCGTTGCGTTTGCCGTATTTCTTTTATTAAACGTCGCACATTGAGGAATCCTCATTTATGTTGATTATTCAGTAGTCATCCTGATATTTCGCAGTTGTTGTCAATGATTCAGTAGTTATCGATTCTGGATACTCTCAGAAAAGAGCATCCGCTATCTGAAAATTCATCGTGATTTCGTTCAAAGTCATAACTACGAAGATCCATACTTAATATCTCCACGTTTGCTTTTTCTATTCCCTCTGAAATTCAAACTATTGGTGTAAGGTGATATGTAAAATACAGAAAATACACTGGAAAATGTTGTCGACATTTAATGAAGAAATAGAAAGACTTCAAATAAATTTGCGTCTTTTCCCATAAAAAGATTTCGAAGTAGAGGTCGCTTCAGGTGACGTTACATTTTGTCTTTCTGATATTTTCCTTATTTGATAATAGATAAACTCTGTGTAGTACGTATAGGGTTAAAGGAAATAACAATGTAGAAGATTCTTTTAAAATTATGACTGTCTAATGCGCAATGGAAGACTTCTGACCTTCCTCTGCTGTAGACAGAGAGGACAGGTATCGGGAGAATTACTGAGATATTTACATGAGACAACACCTCGTAGATTTTCTGTAAGTTTGTTTTTTTCAAAATTTAATGAACTTCTTCACAGCTTTGCTTTTGAACTTTATCCGTTCGCAAACTGTAGTTTTTATTTATAAAGTAAGGTATACAATGACTGATCTTTAGTATTGTCGCCTAATGTCACGTATGGAATTTCCTTCTGTCATGCACATATATGACAAACATCTGTTCGTCATCGAAACTACTCACAAATCTGATTCACACACAATCAACGACTAGATGTCTGTAACATATCACTATAGTAGATGACTCACTTTGCTTATTGCATTCCTGAATGATCAAGGAAAGAAATTGTGTGAAAAGAGACATGACATATTCATTTTCGAATGACTAGTAACAATAATAATTATAGATTTCATAGTTTAATGTCACACAGATTATGTAAATAGCTGCTTTCACCATGAAGAGTTCGTTTTAGAACAAATGCTGAGTTTTCATCGATTTGAATTCTGAATGAACATACTTCAAAAGTTATCGTTATCGTTGTGTAACAAGTATTTTTTTCTCTTTGTAAAACGTACAACACATTATCTGAGAAAGTTAAATGTCTTAGACGATTTTCTTGATGCAACATTCACTTATGAATTTTTGTCCTAAACGAAGCGGGAGGGGGGGGGGCGGAAGAAAGAGAGCGATATTGTTATGGTCTCCGTGAGTCGAAGTATTTTCTTCAAGCATACATCTTCGATAAAGTGTATTCTTAATTATTAATAATTGACTTTCTATAGATCGTGGTTTATTCGAAACATGGTGAAATTCGTTTTGATGATCTGTGCATGGAGGGCAGCAAAAATAGTGTTGTGAAATTACAAAAATGTTCGGAAGGCAATCAAAAACAAATATGGAATTATAATAATGAGGTAGGTTTTTACTCATTTTCATATTCAATTCAACAACAGTTTCATTTTCCAGACAAAACAAATGAAACATGTTTATTCTGGTCAATGTATGACATTGGATCCAACTAAAGATAATGGTAAAATAATAACTGGTAAGTCAGAACATAGCAGTAATAGATGAACAAAAAAATCATATGAAATAATTTTAGGTCCATGTGAAGAGCAATCAAATACAAATCAACGGTGGCATCTAGAACAAGCAATATTAACTTAGTTTCCTTATAGGTTTCTTGTTTTCTTTTCTTTTTTTTTTGAATAGGCTCGAGAATGTTATGTATTTTTTATTTTTAATCAAATCATACTTTTACTTGTTTGCTTGAAGAATTTGTTTCTTCATATGTGCTTGTCTGTTCGTCATTGAAACACATTCCATATTTGTTTTGTTCTCGAAAGAAATATAATAAGATCATATGTCGATCATGTCACCTAGTCGAACTGTTCGTTATTTGTGTTTTTAACTCATCTCTTTACATTGCAATAAACATATAGAGAGAAATATTTTAGAGAACAATAAACTAGAAAAGTTTCTAATTCTTTTCTAATCATTTAAAACTGCTTCTACTGTTATTGCGTTTTTCTTTTGTTAGTTTTCCTTTTCATTGTGTTTATCTTTGTTTTGCTATCAAGTTTTCTTTTTCTTTTCTATTTATTGCTTTTGTTTTTCTTCTTGTATTGCTTTTGACAATATATACATATATATATATTTATTGCAGAAGACTGCAAAGGTTATCGACGTTAATGATCGTTCACATCAAATTATACTTTGATAGTATATGAGAAAAATTGAAAATGAAAGTGAGAACAGCGTACATGCTATGAACTTTCGAAGAAATGGATTGTGATAATATAAATGTTCCAAAAACTTCTTCACTTAAGGCAACACAGACCTTCTTATTAGCAAAGAACTAAATCGTTCGTCTCATTTCTCGAGGATAGGAATGGCCCAAAATGCCTAGAACGTTGTGTTGAAGATGATATCTTTTCTCGTGAAGAATACAATTGTTTGCGACCTTTTTTTAATAGTGACAATTAGATTTTCTCGCTCTAAACGAAACTCCAGTTGAAATTTATGAAACAGAAAAGAAAAGTTTCGGAATTGGTTTCAAATTCTAACATTGAAGTTTTTCTTTGACCAATTCTAGTTAATTACGACTCAATTTAGATTTGTCTGTTTCATTTAGTCACATCCTTAGAAATAGATATGTAAAGACAACCGGCATGAAAAACGATATAACGTCGATGGCTCTTGTAATGTTGATTACGGACTTTTGCAAAATGGGTATGAGTAATGAATGAGACAAATCTAAAATTGAGTGGGAATGGACTAGAATTGATCATAGAAATTCCGAAACGTTTCTGTTATATTTCATAAATTTCAGCTGGAGTTTTGCATAGCACGAGAAAATCTGATTATCACTATGAGAAAATGTCGGCAAACAATTGTATTCTTCCCCACAACATTCTAGGAATTGGTGTATCCGTCATCTTGAGGGAATGTAATCATTATCAGTAATATGATTAGCATAGTTTGACACAATGGGGTTAATGGAAAATATGATGTGATGGACGAAATGAAAACATCCGATGATTGAAAAGATGTAGTTACAAAATTCAATAGTTTCTGTTCGTATTGGTTACTCATCGAATGGCGCATTTTTTTCCCAGTAAATCGAAAAAACTTGTTAATATTAAATAGATAAATCGTAAAAATGATCTCAAATATAGCTTCCGAAAATAGTGCATTTAACATTCAGACACTTGAGATATCTTTTGCTACATCAAATAAAGGTAATCCATTAATAATTTTTGATAATTATTTATTTCGATGTAATAAAACAACAATCTCGAAGAAGTATTGCATTATCACCATTAATTGGAAACCAAAAAAAATAACATTTTTCTAAATACACTATCAGTATTCTTTTTTCAATCAATAAAATAGCATAAACCATGATCACCTTCAAGTTTTTTTCTTTTAGCTCATTTAAATTTTCGACGTTTTTCTCGATTTTCCTCCCTCGATATTTTTCGCTCTAATAGTTTATTTGAGCTAATATCATCTTTTTTCCACATAGTAGCAATATAATTCTCTCCAGATAAAGTCACAGTTCTAAACATTGAAGTCAGCTGCAAACTATGTTAATTACTTGGAATCATGATCTTAAATTGCACGAAAATCTTGAAGGTGTGATCATTCGGCTTATGGAAATATCCAAGATGGTTAAAGTAAGCAATACTATGCATTGTAAGTGTGATGGTTTTCTATTTAATAATGATATCAGTGGAGTAGCTTCCTAAATATCACTTGAACTATTAGAATAAAATATTATTTTTGTGTACTCAAAAAGTGAGTACACTATCGAATCGGTCAGTGTGTCCGGTCGTTAACATGATAACTCTTTACAAATACATTCGATTGTGCTGAAATTTTGTGCACGGTATCCCAGGTCGATCATTCCGGATGTTCGTAACGACGTCGGAAACAGCGAAAAACGGCGCTGTTACGCGCCGTAATCCGTCAGCCCGTTTTATGATCCGCCGTTTAGTGCAGTAAACGATCATCGTTTTGACAACAAACTGTCATCGTTTTTCGCCGTATGTTAGCCGTAAAACGGTATTCCGAAAGTAATGTGAGAAGCAATATTTTATAATATTGCACGATATTGTATGGAGACCGTTTTTCGGAATACCGTTTTACGGCTAACATACGGCGAAAAACGATGATCGTTTGTTGTCAAAACGATGATCGTTTGTTGTCAAAACGATGATCGTTTGTTGTCAAAACGATGATCGTTTACTGCACTAAACGGCGGATCATAAAACGGGCTGACGCATTACGGCGCGTAATAGCACCGTTTTATAGCGCTTACGGTCGTTTACGGCGCCGTTTTCTTTGACCTTGGATTGTCTGATGAATATCTCGGTCGAGTTTGAAGATGAGAAGGATCTGGCAACAAATGGCTGAGTTATCGAAAAAATTGCCATTATTGACCAAATAATCCCTGAGGGGGTGTACAGGGATTTTTTCAAAAAAAAAACAATTTTTTCTTTGAATTATCCACAACATGTATAAATCGACTCAGTTTTTAACGCTGATTCCGAATCTGATATTAGTTTTGAACCAAATCGTAGCGTTCTAACAAAACATCGCCTGAAAATGGTCTGAAAATGCACAAATACTGCATCTAGAAACGAAATTGCCTAGATATGTCTGAGATGATCAGTAGTTTTGGGGTTTACCAAAAAAGTTTGCTAGTGCACACATTCTAGAATGACTGATTTGTCTCATTCACTTTTTGAAGTACACATAACTCTCGGACTCAAGTCCGAAGTTTTCACATTTATTTGATTAAAATAATTTCAATATTTTGGGAGAGAAAACAAATTGATTCTTATATGAAACATTGGTATATTTGCACTATCCTGTTCAGATAAATATCAGTTTCCAAGTAACTATAAATGAGTTTTTGACATTTTCTGTGGTACATTTGCTTAATCAACGTCTTTTTATTTCGTTTTCTTTCTGTAATTATATCAAGTGTTGGTATATTTTCTCACTGTTTTTGCATAATATTTCGAATATACCATAGCCATATGCCTGTATTTATAATTATCATACGATATTTGTAACTCACAAGGATTGGATTCATGGCTTTTTTTATTGTTTCGATCTATAGAATAGCTACGAGCAGCATCAACGTTACTTGGCAACGTATACACACATGCAGAATTATAAGAGCGCTTCAACTTCAGCAGCATTCTGTGTCTATTTTATAGATTGCGTAAAGCATTATCGACTTATTCAAAAATGTGATGCATCGATTTCATGTTCCACAAACTGCATGCATTGTTGTTTCATACGATATTGTAGTTGATGATTGATCTTTAAGGGATACGTGACGTTAAGTAAGGACTTCAATCTTTATACCTCGAATTTCTTGATTTATTTTAAATGATTAAAAAACAAATTGCTCCTATGTTTACTTTCAGTTTTAACGGTGGAAGCATCTAATTCTTTGTGATACATAAAACTTAGACAACAGAAGTAGTTTGAGGTTTTTTACATGAGGTAATCTAAATTTGTGCGAGCGAATGATGATGTTCAAGTATATGCAAGCCAAATCTCGAATTAATAAAATAGAAACGAAAGAAGCATACTGTTTCATCGAACAATATTGAAGGTCGTCATCATGTAATAAGAATATAAATCGATCTTGTCATTCTTATTGGGAAAAAGAAGATTTCTATGGTCGTCTCTGACTTCTTGTTAGTTTCTCTTTATCATGTGAAACGTAAACTTCATCAAACTGGATCAATTTATTGTCTTTCGATGCGTTATTCTATTGAAAATGATATTCAAGAAGACTATCCAGTTCGAAGACGTATTTGTGGTCCGATCTTCATTCATTTCAAATCGATGAAATAAAGCGTTCGCCTAACCAATTCTGAAATGTATGCTGGTATGGCATTTGTTTATTTTTTTCTTATACTTAAAAATAATCATGGTGATATTCGGCAATGTATCAACAAGCAAATATATTACCTGTAAGCTCTTCGTCAAGTTATTCTTTCGCATCACACACACTATTCTTCTCATCGATTGAACGAGTCATTGTTGGATAGAAATCGAAATAATAGGTTGTTCAATGAGTAAAATACGAACTTTCTTCCATACACGTTGAGAAATTGTTCGAATATCACTATATTCAAGATGAAGACACTTTCGTCTTTAAATTTAGTGCAAAGACTTTAATTAATTATTTAATTGACAATCTGCATTACTTCCTCGGAACATGTAATTGATACTCTGATGGAAGTGTAGCGTCCTAGAAATGTAATACTAACAAAACGAGATTTATCAAAGAAAAAGACAAGCAGCTAAAGTCTAATTTTAACAATGTTGATGCTCTTTCTCACATCTTGAAGATTAGGATCATTGGAAGGTAGTATGCGTTGTTGAATATCAAGAGCACGTTGATAAAACGAAAGTGCTTTAAGGTAGTCTCCTAAGTTTCTATAAACCCAGCCAATATTGTTGTAAGAAGTAGCTAACTCAAGATGATCTGGAGGTAGTGACTTTTGATAGATGTCTAATGCTTTTTGATGAAATAAAAGTGCATTGGAATAGTCACCCATGTTATCGCATACCAAACCAATATTATTATAAGAACTAGCTAAATCCAGATGAATTGGAGGAAGTGTTTTTTTATCGATTTCCAGTGCCTTCGTAAGATATGAGAAGGCATTCGAATAATCACCCATCTTATTATATATCATACCAATATTACTGTAATCAGCAGCTAGTTGAACGTGTGTCGGAGGAAGAATTTTCTGAAGAATTTTATTCGATTGTTTATAATAGGCTATGGCATTTTCATATTCGCTTTGGACTTCCTTGACCGATCCAAGCTGATGATAAATAACTGCTTTTTCACGATCCGTTGTTGTTTGATCAAGTAGAATGTCGTACAATTCTTGAGCTTTATTGATATCTCCAAGTTTCATGAGCCACCTACCTAAAAGATCCCATCCTTTCGAATTTGGAAAATTTTCGTCCCTCATTTGTTCCAACAATGCGCGTGACACTCGATCGTCGTCACTGGTTAGAGTAAGATCAACTTGCCAAAAGTGATTAGTCTTCATTCGTTCGATTTTGTTAATGTGAAATATAGAATGCATAGAGAAAAGGATTTCTTCTTCCTCGACATAGCTGACTTCACACACATTAGCAAATGGAGTAGACTCAATAGATGGATCAATATTCAACACGAATAAGACACCAACAAGATCGGACGTAGTTGCTTGACGAACAGAGTTTAGTGAGTGTTCACGGTCGGTTGTAGTTAACAAAAAGTTATTAAATGATAATAGTCCATCTTGTGCGTTCGTCAATTGATCAAAATTTGTTTTCGACAAACTTTGACCATAATAGACAACAAACGATTTCAAATGTTCATTTCTAATGTACTGATCTCGATGAAGCGCAACAATATGATTATGAAGATCACGAATGAAAAATTCCATTCTCAGAATGAATCCGATATCTATCGTTCGTAATGATTGATTCAGTACCGAATAAAGAAAACTTTGATGTGTATACCACCAAATTGAAGTGTGATTTTGATATTCACTAGCTATTCTGTCGATAATCGTTAGTTCTTGAAGATTCTCTGCGAAAATTTCACGACAATACTTAACGAAATCATGTAAATGCTGATATTCGAAAGTGTCCGTTTGTAAGATTTCTTTGATTATTTGTGTGTAAATGAACGAAGGATCCAATCGATGGAGACTTTGTTTGACATCACCATGACTGGGAGTGACAATACTGATCGAGTTCAAACTTTGATCACATGCGTTTATTGCTTGCTTAAGAGCTTTACAGATAGGCCGAATATCTGTAAAAACACCTCTTACTTTTTTCCAAATCTTAGCCCATTGTTCGTGTCGAGCTTGGTTTCCACAAAAAACATAAATAGCATTGATCTGCGACAGATCATGTACAATGGGAACTGCACTTTGTCCTAATGAACCAGAAACGACCATAAAAATTCGGTCTTCCTTGGCATTTCGGACAAAACGAATGCATTCGTCGATATCCGTGAATGGATATATTTCGGTAGCTATTTCTTTAAACTTTGACAGAGTCATTCTGGATTCATCGTCTTCTTCCAAATTTATATTACTATCGAGCCAGACAAATAACACATTTTGAATTGTTAGCGTACGTGATCGTTGTCGTCGCGACGTCTTGATCATCTGTCTAGCTAAATCATCATCATCAATTGTGGCAGCGGCAGCAGCAAAGTCATTGTCTGATGATCGTGTTGTTGAATAAATTTTCCTATGACTCATGATTTGAGTTGGCGGATTGGACGGCACCAATGGTGAAACTATTTAAAAAAAAAGAATTTTGTATTTATAGATCTATGACGTTTCTTCACAAATAATCGATCGACAGAGAAAAAAATCATGTAGAATGTGCTGCCACTGTCTTCATTGACGACCAAGACAAAAGCACGTCGAATAAATGTTATATTTTCTTTTGTTTCTGTTTCAGTCTCTTTAAACGAGCTCATTACTTTCTTCTTGAATGTATTATATCCGTGCGCAGCAATAAAAAAGTTAACATTGTTACTTTAATGTTTCTGTATTGAAGAGGAAGAAAAAAAGTAAAATTTCAGCTGCAACGAACGAAAAACCTCGAAGCCCTCGCGTAGATTTCTTTTACAACTGACGAATTACACAAAAAAAATGTTAATCATCCATTTTATTTTGCCATGTCATTGAAAAATTGGAGTAGCGAAAGGAGACCTTGAAAATAGAAAATGAGGATGATAATTGTATTTTAACATCTGAAAATTATCTTGATTACAAGGATATTGAGTGACTATGGTGTTTCGATTGCTCTATTTCACTCTGCTGCTTTTTTTTGTTGATTGTAGATTTTCTAAATAGATGTCTATTTACTTCAATTTTGAGAAATCTTGGTACCGCAATGAAGTTCGTGAGAAGTTGTCATGCTTTAAATCACGACACAATTCTGGATGTAATAAACAAAAAGGTATGAGTAATTCATTAGTATTATTATTAGTAATGCACACACTTTCAGGAAATTTCTAATCAGTCAATGGTCTCAGATAATCGGCGTACTCTGTGATGCCTCTTCATATTTGCCTAATACAAGGGGGAAACGACGAGTTGTGAGTTTGTGATTTAGAATGAGTTTAAGTGAGTTTGATGATTTATTTTGAGTTTCATCTATGAGTTGAATCAGTAGTTTCCCACTTGAAGTTCAGTGTATTCTTGATGATTATCGTAGGGAAAAATACATGCCACCTTGTTTCCGATGCGATGCTTTTTGTTTGACTTCGATCTGTTTTTTATCATTGATGGATCTTAGGATGTACTTTTTGAAGTATCCGTTGTATTTCTAAGTATCAGACATTAAAAAAAGCACACTAATATTTGGAGCTAGGAAGTATGACAGGGAAAATTGATTTCAGTTATACGGTAAGTACCAAAGATGGATGAGTGAAGTCAACAATGACTCAAGTCCAAGTTAAGTCAAGTCATAATTGACTGGGGTGATTTGACTTGAACAACTTTTCAATGACTCGAAGACTTGACTTGTGACTGGTGTAGTCGTTTTTGTTTAAGACTTGTGACTGGGCATGACTTGAGTGCCCAGGGCAAACAACCAGATGTTAAGATCTGATAAGATTCTGCATCTGATCTTGTATGATCTTGTAAGATCAGACGAAAAATCGTATGAAAATCGTCGTCTCTGAGATCTTGCATCAGGTCAGACATTCAGATTCTTGAAAGATCATACACATTTATAAGATCTTTCCAGAATCTGACTTGTGAGATCTGATGCAAGATCTCAGAGACGACGATTTTTTGTCAGATTCTTGTCAGATTTCACCCATATTCCAAGATCTTGTATGTTGTTCATAAGATCTTGTGTCAGAGTTTTCGACCTGGGTGGGGTAGAAAAATTTTTTGACTCGACTTGACTGGTAAATTGCCGGAAAATGCAAGTTACGTGTATTTCCGTAGCGATAATCTATAGTAGATTCGTAACGCGTAGCGTTATTCTTTTTGTTTCGAGTACGAAATTGTTCACCTTTTGCCATCAATACTTTAGAAATTTTCTACTAGATAACTGCTCATTTTTCATGATGGTAAATATAAATAACCACTATATGTAATAAAAAGTAAAGAATCGGACAACATAATTAGAAGTTATGTCTAACCAATGATGAGAGTTTGGGGTGATTCATACATAATCCATTGTATTGTTGAATCAGTTAAATTTATGATAACCTTTGTTAAAACTAATTATGAATGAACCAATTTCTCGTGACGATATTGAGCTTTCAAATGATTCTCCAGATGTCTGCGTATTATCTCCAGCTGCAGTCTCTTGTTCTTCATCAGTTGAATCAACTACAGCACCATCACAAAATATTGATAAATATTCCAAAAACAAGAAAGACATTGAAAATGTTAACAATGTTAAAATGTAATCATAGACTAATGTAAAAATCTTTTTCAATAAATTTATGTAGAATAAAATTCAAGTTTTTTAAAGCAATATCACGTCAACGACTTGCTTTGTGTGAAAACTTGACTTGTGCAAAAGACTTTGACTTGTGACTTGACTTGACTCGACTTGACTTGAGCGCCTCTTTTTGGGGGGAAGGACTTGACTCCACTCGACTTATGCATAATCTACAAATGACTTGACTTGACTTGGTGAAAAGAAAACCTGACTCGCCCATCTCTGGTAAGTACAATTCATTTTTGGTTGATAAAGTTGATGGAAATATTCTATCATCATTAACAAGCATATATGACACGGTTTTATTTGAATATTTCCCTTCCGTTTTTAAGATATTCAAGGCGTACATGGCTAAACTCAAAATTTCAATTTTCTTAACATCTTTCTTTCAAAAATTGATTCATGCCGATTTTTTTTATCCCTGTTATATTATTGTGCTTTGAAAAGAGTAGATTAATTTTTTTATTAAAAATTCATCAAAATATTTTTATAATTCTTATACGAGAAACACAGGATTTCCATAACTAAATAACCCATCATAATGTAATTCGTATAAAATCAATCAGATCGAACAACGGTTTGTTCGCAGAAATGAACGAGACTATTCTACCTGAAGTGATAAGGATCATTTCTGCATGAGCGTGTTTGATCAATTGATTGTAATAGTCCGCTTGGCAGTCTATTTTCTGTCAGTATACAAAATTAGAGTCTCAGATTAAATTTTGCTAGGCGGTACTCAGCTTTCCAACAATATGAACATGGCTCAAATGAAAACAAAAAAATAAGTGTGATATTTGACTTTAAGGCGGACTCGTGCTTATCGCATTTGGACTCATTTTTCAATACGACTTTAAAATAAATTCAATGTAGTATTGGTAATTGGCGTGAATAAACTACATCGAAGTGAACATATTTATATTTTTCAATTTCGACAGCTGTTTTTCTAAAATCTACTTCAATATTCTAAAAGCATTGCAATCGGAGACAAATCCATCGAGAATGTCCCTTATTGAATAGGTTTTAAATTATACTTTAGAATAATGAATATCTTACTTGTAACTGCAACAAAGTGGACAAAATCGAGAATACCAACGTTCAATAATAAGTTCATCAATATCCACATCTTCTGAATCACATTTCTGATTGTTTGCAGTAGGTGGCTTTTTCTCATGCAGAAAACAACTGTTTTGATTTGCTGATACCATGAGTATTGTTCGTGCTGTTGAATCACGATGGTTATGTAAAAAAATTCATCAAATTAATTTTTTCCGAGTCTTTCGACTTTTCTTACGCAGTATGGCATCAATCATTTCTTCATTTGAATACGAATCTCATAATTTATTTGATCGAAGTGATCGATAGATATTCTCCAAAAATTGTTCGTCAACTTTTTTCCTAGTTAAATACCATGATTCAATGGAATGTAAATATTAAAGATGAAATTTTAGCTCGTATTAATTATTTTTGTTTAGACGATTCGATTGATATTGAATTAATTAAATGTTGATCGTCAGCATCAAATTTATCGCAGAAATACGGTATGCCAATAAGATGGTCGCGTACAGCAACATTCTTCATCGTTGGCACATAGGAGACTAGTTCTCGTACAATCGGTAGTGCTGGCATAACAGTTGGAATCGTTGTATTTTTTTGTGAATTTTTACTATTGGTGTCAGTTACAATAACTGAAACAGTTTTATCATCGTCATCTATATTTGTATGGGAATCAACAGCAGATGTAGGAATAGATATAGTTACCGGACGTGGCGGACATAGTTGCGGTACATGACGAAGAACGTAACTAGAATCAAGTAAGAGGAAGATGAATAAAAACTTGTCTCTTTTATGTTCTATTCTATAGTTAATTGCGGCGAACATTTTCGATCGATTAGTTGTTCATCCAAAATCAACTCACATTATTCGCTAAGGCAAAAGCAAGGAAAATTCTTCTGCTATGAAATCACTGGTGAATCAAAAGTTTGAGAGTTGAGAAAATTCAAATGAATATCATCATAGCAGAAAAACTGTTTTTCGAATATCAAACATTTAGCTTTGCACCGAGATAAGTGTCAACGATTATAAATTTACTTATTTCAAGACGGAAAGAAATCAAAACTATGCTATTTGATGTTTTACAAGACATGCACTAAGTACATCTTTAATTTGATTCTTAGTTCAGTTTAGGAAGGGTGTAGTGATTATTGTCATATGAACATTTGATCATCATCCAAAGAACTATGTCAATCAAATACTGTGTCACAACTAGGTAAATATATGCTGTATGAAAAAGGTCTATTGATATTTCTACCGATAGTAACTATAATATTGGTTGCTGATACATGCTCAGCATCGACGAAATTCGTATTTGAGCACAGTGATCATATTAATTAAGGGCACCTCTGTTTCCATGTATGAAAATATATCTTATTCTATGGGTCTCTTTTCCAGTTGGTGAGTCACAGTTTTTTTCGATAATGTTTGATTCGTAGACATACTTCAGCACATGGAACTTTTTCCCAAGATCTTGTCAAAATCAAACTGATTCAATTAATTATACAAGAGTATCCAGATCCATTGTTTCCTTCTATGATTCATCGTATGGGAATATACTCATCGAAATACTATCGTTCGAAATATGCTAGACAGCAAGGAAATATAAATTAGCGAATTATAAAAAAAAGAAGGGAGTTTTTCTTAGATACTACGTTGTTTTTCGAATATGCATCGAAGCGAATTTATGAAAAAGACCCCAATCAGTTTGCTCAGACCGAAGGAAAAGCTCAAGATTCTTTTTGGAGAAAATGCTTACCGTTCTGCCTTCTCCACGACTTTATGTACTTCAAGATATAGTGATGTGTATTCATGTTCAATAGGTTGTCGAAGAGCATCATCTTTCTTTGAATAATACGAAAAAGTCATCAGAAAAAAAAATAAGTCGTAAAAAACAAAGTTTCTTATTCTAATTACATTTACCAATTGCACTCGTTTCTCTGTCTTGATTAAAGCATATAGTTATACAAAGATTTGAAATTTTTAGACAATCAAACAATTATTTCGCTATGATTTCGAAAAGTTCCCCATTCAAATATTGAATTAACTAATCGGACAATATTTAGAATACATTGACTTAAATTTTAATCGATCGTTTAATACACTGTATCACTTGGTAGATATAGGATCAACTTACTAGTTTATCATCAAGAAAAAACTGCAGCATGATTTTGCTCATATATCGTCTGGATACGTGAAGTAACTCAATAAACAACATTAATGAGGATAATGATAAGCTGCTCCACCCAGTTTGTGAACTGAGTGAAAACTTGTTAATACATTGTCTGCTGTTTAGAGTGCTGAGACTCATCATTCTTATTGAAGTGCATATTACAACATCGAAAACTGAACTCTTTCTGAAATTCCAGCGAAGTTTTCTCGTTTTTGCTTCAAGCTATTCAAATCTTTAATTGTATTGGTACATATGCTTGGATAATGTCTCACGAAAATAAAGTTGAAAACCAATGTGACCCTTATATGAGCTTTACAATTATATATTATGTTCGTCTGAAGAGTTTTCAAAGTTTCTGAATTACCTTGAATGACGTGATTTGAGAAGATACAGCTAGAATTTGATCATTTTGCAACAGGTCAATCAAACCACTAATTCATGTACAATAAGTAATAGCAAAAGAGAATCGATTGAACTCGAAATAAACAGTCACCCGTCCTGGTTTTGATTCTAAAAGAAGTTGATTTTTGTAATAAAAACTCACTACTTATCTTCTTTAATGACGAACAAAAGTTGGTGTGATACTTTTAAATAATTATCTTCATTTTTAAAAATGAAGCCGAGTTAATTGACTCTTTCTGTCAAGTTCGAAGACAACATTGTTCAAACGTAGTGTATTGATATGCATTCATCATGAGTGTGTCTGGATGTAGTGTCTGCTGGAGTATTAGTCCTGCTGAATGAGTTTCCTTCATATGTTTTTTCTGGAGCGAAGGAAATAATTTTACAAAAATGGGCTCTTCTGAATCGAATCGAATCCATCCCATCTGATAGACAGTATAAGAATGAATACTGAACCTATTCTAAGCAGAAACAACTAACAAATGCAAGAAAATCATTTCACAATTTTTCTTCTAATCAAATAGCATATTTACTGCTCAGTTAATTACTACTTAGCTGAAAGCTACCTCAGTTTGTGACATGAACAAACACTGCATCCCAGGTCAATCAAAATGGATATCCGTTACTGACCGTTAAGTGGACGCAGTTATACGGACCGTAACATCATTAAAATAGGGCCATATACGGCCGTATTTTCACAGTATACGACCCTTTACTACTGTGCCCAGTCGAAATAGTACCGTATACGGAGCCGTATACTGTGAAAGTACGATCGTATACGGCCCTATTTTAATGATGTTGCGGTCCGTAAAACTGCGCCCACTAAACGGTCCCTTTCGTTCGATCTGGGATGGTGGGATGATTTATTTAGTTGGATTGATTTGTGTACATACATTATTTTTCGTGAAACGTTTTAACACTAATACAAAATGCAATTTTAAAAAGGAAAAATAGAGCACTACTAATTTTATTTCTATTGGTGCGACATTTTGATTGACTTAGTAGGTATAATCTTCTATCAGACATGCTCTAGTTATGAACTGACTTACTCTATGAGAGATATTATCTATGATTTGGTCATAAATGAATTTTCAAAGTCGAATATGGAGGAATTTCATTTACTAGAGCATTGCTTATTTTTATTGTACTTAGGTGTAGATTATTCAATCAGAGGAAGATTTTTGCATTTGGCCATATAGCGTTTGCTAAAAAACAGTCGAAAGAAAATCAACGTGAGGATGAAGCTTTTCTCCTTCTATAGATAGCAAGTATTGTGGGTGTGGGCGTGGTTTGGGGTGTCGGTGTGGGTCTGGGTCTGGGTGTGTATTGGTGTTGGTGTGGTTGTTCACCTGTGTGTGGTTTTAGGTGTTGGTGGGGGTGGGGGTCTCGGTCAGTTTGTGGTTGTTGGTGCTGATGTTTTTTCGGTGTCGGGATAGGATTGTTGTTATGTGTGGCTGTATGGGGATTGGTGGTTTTGTTCGTGTGGGTGTGGGTGAGGATGGGAGTTCGGATTTAGCTGTTGGTGTTGGTTCGGTGGTGGTTGTTGTCTTTTTCGTGGTGGAAGGTTTCCTCGTAGAGTAGTAAAAAATAAGAGACACAAACTGGACGCCGACACTCTCATTCACATATATAGTTATCAAGCCATCGTAGATTTGGTTTCATTTATTAACTGGTGTACCATACTTACGTGGGGGGTAATTCATTTCGATGGGTTACCTTAAATTAAATGCTCTATTCAGTTAATAGCGTTGAATAAGTTATATGCAATGGTTCTTTGTCTGTCTTTTTTCATGAATGACTTCTGATCCATTCACGTCTTGAATAGTAGAACAAAAACAATTAATGGATAAATGAACAAGAGAAAACAAACTAAGAACAACTTGTTCATCTCACCATCATGTAATTGTTCAGTTACTGATTGGTATTGGGAGATGTGCGAATTATAAGGGCATCTCAATTATCTAACGTGAGATGTATTTAATGGCAGGAGGAAAACATTTAAAGACTTTCTAATGCTTTCTTATCTGGAATATAAAACGTAGCAGATTTATCGGTAGACATCAAGTTAGATTAAATTTAATATCACATCGAGACTATTTATTTGTCTAAACGTGATTGAATAGAGTTCAAGTTTTCATGATAATATTGTCTTTGTTAGGTTCTTAAGTATTCAAAAAAATTAAATATTCACTTGCAAATCTGACAGTTTTTCACTTTCTAAAATCCCAAGTCTCCTGAAAGTTTTTGCTACAGATTGCTCATCTTGTTTTTATCAACTTAATAAAACAACCATTTTGATCAATCACGAAAAGAGAACACCAAATCTTAGCGACTCGCTGAAATTTGAAAATTTCAATCAATTGTTATCGTGGCTTGATCGGTTATATTCGTGATCGATCTGGCAAGTGGTTTACACAGTTAGATGAAAAAAAGTGGAAAAATTAGAAATGTAATCGTTGTAGAGTCTAGGAAACTCTAACATATGAGAAACTTTTGAATTCATCAGTGAATCATCATCCAAGTTGTAGACCCTTTACTGTCGAATTCAGATCGGGATTTTTCTTTTGAATTTGACCAAATCCAAGGGGAAAACAGCTGATTTCTGATTTCGGGCGAATTTTCTGCGTTTTCTTATTTAAATCAGTAAAACCAACAAAAAGAATCAAGAAACTTAGATTCAAACTGTCTCTACCTAGATTGACATTTCGACCAACAAGAAAACAAAGTTTTATCACTTCAATTGAGTCACGGGATTTTTGATTTCTGGAGTTTTTGATTTAAAATTAATTTAAATACAAAAGTTCCTCTGTTTTTCTCTTGACTAAATCTGAAAGGTGGTGTGAGTGTGAGATGCAACTCGGATAAACTACCTTGTAGGGATTTGTAGAGAATATTCCAGAAGTTCCAGAGAATTTTCGAATGTTTTCCAACAAACTTCAGAATTGAGAGAATGTCTGTGTGCAAGTGTTGGCGAGGGTATTACCATGAGTGTATTCGAGGAGCTTTGAGTGTTTGCAGTGCTAGTGATTCTTTTGTTTTCAAAATTTATTTAAAAAAATGAAGAAATCGCGAAGTATTTTGAGACAACTCCAGCACAGTTTCTCGATGCTAGTCATGTGTGCGTGCTGTTGTAGGTGAGTGTAGGTAGGGATGAGAGTGAAGTTTTGGGTGTGGATATTAGGGTGTTGGTATTGGGGTAGTTGTAGAAAGGGGTCAGCATGTTAAGGCTTCGCAGTGAAAAATAAAACAAGCTTATCGGCATCAAGACCAACCGACACGAAATCACGCTTCGCACTAACTACTCAGTACAAAAACAAACGAAAACATACAAACACTCATACATTCAACTTAACTCAGGACAACACCCACACTGATAACCAAAGCCACAAGTATATTCCCACAACTGCACCCACACCCTCAACCATATTATACATTTTTTTCAGCTTGTACACAACAATTCGATTGGTTATTAATTCATATTTGAGAAATAGACTTCGAAAAGCTCCTTCCGTTTCTATTTTTCACCTTTGGATTTCACTTAATATGATTTCGTTTTTCTTTTAACTATTTACCGGTGTATATTTTCTATCTTCATGAATAAAATTTTCATATTTTCCTGCGTGTTTAGATTTTTATTTCGTTTAAGCTGAAAGATAGAGGCGCTGCTCTCTAAAGTAGCATGTGATCAATCATTTCGTCTTCTTCACGCGCAAGTACTACTCCTATACTCTTAGAACTCCCCGAAAGATTATCTCGGAGAGATTTCCGAAACACTTCTTCTGCACTATGCAAGATAAAATCAAATAATTTCCACCAGCAAACTCTTTTAATCACACTCTGATTGCCGATCAATTTTGCCACGCTCCTCACATAATTAAGAAATCTACAGATATCCACAACAACCATCTTTTAACGAAGTGGGGAATCAAAGACAAATCCGAACGATAGGAACACTCTTAATGCCTATACCCCGAGTACAATATGTCATTATGCGTTTTCTTATTTTTCAAATTTCCGCAGAGGCCTCTGCTACTTGGACAACTGAAAATCATTCGTTTCTACATCGCTTTCATTGTCTTCATCAACGGAGAACATCTGTAACACTGTGATGCTTCCTGAAGAAGATTATTTCCACAGAACTTCTTTGATGTTTTTCTTATCGTTTCAGAAATATAACTGAAATTTTTCTAGTTGGCAAAAATAGAATTGTTTCTGTATATTTTTTTATATGCTCGTAAAGGATTCTGCCATCCAGGATTCCTTTCCTTCAAATTTTTCAAAAATGACTTTTCCGAGAAGGTAATGACCTTTTCTTGAGAAATCTCAACGAACCAACTTCAAAGAAATTGTTCCGATTTCGAATGCTGGTTCATCATATTCCTTTGCATACATTTAAACACAAGAACTCATGTACGAAAATAAAATAATATTTAGACGCTTTATGCTGCCCAAACTGTCTATTCAAATTTGTTTCTCTTTCGTCAGTATGATACTTCAGCAGAATGCCCAGACAATAAGTACTGGTTGATAAGTTTACATGTTCCTATCTTTCGTTACACTATTACCATCTTATTGTTCTTCAACGCCATCTTATTTGTGTTTTGATGAGTTAAGTTTTTTCGTTATACCTTCGTTTTGATTAGTTCTGTATTCCATGCTGTGATTGGTAATCGCATCTGCTCATTGTTCTCACCTTGATTAATTGAGTTTGCTTTGTAACTGAATGTGTAGGTTCTTTAATTCTTCTTTGTTTCATTGTTTACTTTATCTATAATTATCACTGATGAGATTTTAAATCTGCAAAGGTGGTTGATCCTGTTGGAGTATATAGTGTTCCAGAATTCGATTCTTCATGTTGTTTAACACGTTTTGTTAACTGAACCTTTTTTTCACTATAATTTTTTTATTTAAAGGCGTCTTCAATTTGATATATCACTAAATTTATTTTATTTGCCATTGGTTATTTTGGCTCATGACTTTTGATCATCCTTGATTGAGGGTATAGTTTTCATTATTTGAAGAATTTCTTTTTTCAAAGTCATTTTTGGTTTCAGATTGTTATAGGTTGTGTTTTTTATCCGAGAGGTCGTATAAGAAACAATATTTCCAGTTACCGATTTCTGTATCATGAGTTGCAATTTAATTAGTTATGTGTTGCTGTTTCTTTTCTGAACCATTTAATGTTTATCTTGTTTTAAAAACCGTTTTGTGTCAATTTGTATCAACAAAATTTATCTTATTATTCTCTTCAAACTCCTCTGTAAATCTAATTTTTCTTTTAAAATGATTTACATGTTGTACATGTTCATTTAAATCTGAGCTTTTCATTGAGATGCTAAAGATTTTATCATATACGTATCACCATATTTTTGTGAAGATTATTGATTTTATCGATGTTGTTTTTAATACAGTCACCCATACGTATATATTGGTAATAATAGGAAAAAGTTGATTGTAACTATTTCTTCAAATTATATTTTTCTAAAGAAGAGTGTTTTCGATTGATGTATGCTTTTTATCACTGTGCCGACAGCATTTGTGACTCGGGTCTTTGTATGCATGTCTTTAATATCAAGACTGGCTAGTTTTTCACTATTAGTAATCGTAATTTTTTATATGCCATTCATGAATTGTCATGTATCATTTGGCTAATTGTTGATAACTATTCTTAATCCTTCAATCAGTATCAAAGTTAATTTTGATATGAGTGAAGTGCTTCTTGTGCATGCTATTAATTCGCTTGGATATGTTGTTAGGCATATTTTCGAATGTCTTCTAATTTCATTAAGTATTTGTTAGCTCGCTTCGTCGAGCTTACACATTTTATTCTAACTATCTTCAAAAAAGACATGCACACATAAATATAGATATGAGAAAACAAAAGTGAGAGAGAGAGAGAGAAGATAGAACAACAACATAGAACGAGCAACGACTGAATATCGAGGGAAGAACTGAGGGTGATTCACCGCTAACAGTATTCTATTGAATTAAATTCCATTTCTATCTTTCGTTTTATCTTCTGTTTGAATAGTTTATCTATAATCATTCTGATTCAGAATCATAACTTTCTCAGTTTTAATTTTATCCATTGCTATTATTATACTACTTTTGATATTTTTAATCATTTTTCATTTTTGAAGAAAAACTGTTGTTTTATTTATTGCTGCTCTTGTTTTGCGAGTGGGCGTAGTAATGAATGCATTTTCGGCATCGATTATGCATTCAGCAATACTCAAACTTTTTGGCGTTGAAATGGTTTTTAGACCTATTTTCAAGTGCTTTTATTTTGATGTCCATTAAAACCTATAGATAATAATTTCATGACATGAGAATCTTTAATTCTTTTATGTCTTTTATCATTATTCATTTTATTTGATTCTTTTTTGGAAAACTGGGTTTGTTTTGGTGTTAGTTTTCTTATTATTTGCTATTTGTGCTACACTTTTTGTCGTAATTTTCTTATGATGCATCCGTCGGAGATGTAGTTGTCGACTTTTACTAGGTTGAACATCTTTCCTATACGTGTTCAAAATATTTTTTTGAGCATTTATAATGTCATTATGTAATCATCGTTGTTTATATTTTCGATGTAATGCTGTATTTTGTTTTTGGTATCATAGTTTTTATTATGATTGTGCTATTCATATAATAGATTGTATAATGCATTTCTGATAAAAATATGTTTTCGCATTATGTTGTGATCTTTACACGCTTTGAGAACTTCTTATGGCTTTTTTCTCTTTTTTTCTAGTTGGTTCTTCTAGATGTTTCGCTCATCATGTTTTCTTCTCTTAATAGAGGATTTTGTAATTTTTGACTATAAGAAAGACCATTATAATTATGGTAGTTTAGAATTTTTCTCTGGCTTTTTTCAATTCATTTGACTAAGTTATTAAAAAATACCTCGAAGATCTACTGTTTCCATCTTCACTTAATTCTTTTTGATGAAAATAAAGTAAAATTTATATATTTTACACCGATCACATTGCCTATTCATGTTTTTTCTTTCCTTTAGTAAATGCAACGTGGTAACACATGTTAATACTACACGATATGTTTACTTGCTCGTATAGCTTCCTTCTCAATATTAAAAAAGAAAAAAACATGTGAGACAGTTTTGCTAGCGTTTAATATCTAAATTTTATATTATTTTCATCTAAAGTAGACATTAGTTGAAGAAGAGGAGAATGGATCTTTGAAAGGTTTTTGATTAATTTAATAAAACTAAGAAAAAAAGCAAGAAAAAATATTAACACTACAAAATGTCACTAGCTTTTCTTATCGTCAAAAATGTGAAAATAAAAGTACACCAGATTTCGTTAACGTGACTGAAATTTGAAGAATAAATGGAAGAATTTTTTAATTATCTATGAGGCTATTATACTGAATTAGCTCAATCAATAAAGTCGTGGCATACGGTTATATCATTTGTTTTCTTGATGCTATCTTATTTATGATGGTATTGTTCAAATGATAGTTTTCATGATAATAAATTAGTTCTCTTTTCTTTTGTCGTGTTTATGTGTTCCCATATTCATATAACACATGAAGCTTTGATAATCAAATTAAAATGATTGTCTACGATAGAAAACTCCATTATGAAAATAAAACTTGTCGTTAACATATTTCTGCGTTATTTTTTTTAATACTATGACTGAAAATCATATTCATAGTTGTGCCTGTTTGAGTTTTCACTCACTTTTTGGAATAGACTTATATGAGAAAGTCATTGCAGCCTTTTGTGTAACTGATTGTTAACTATAAAGAAAACATATTTCATAAAAACTGGAAATTCCGAAAATTCGAACAACTATTATCCGGTTCAGATTGCTCAAAACAGAATACTTTCGATCAAACTTAACAATCTCATCGATAGTTCTGGAAATGAAGTTAGATTCGCAGACGATCCATTTTGTTGCATTTCAATACTGCTCTTCTGTCAATTCAGAACCAATCATTTTCTCAAACAGAAGATTTTCTAATCACTCAAAGCTGCTACAGACTATTCCAACGCTCTCAAAGAATGCAAAACTTTTTTGAATCAATCCCATACTTACTTCGCGTCATTAGACTCTGCAACTACTTGCCGATTAGTCGTATATACTGAAATACTTAGTTTCTTAAGTCTCGATTACTCAAACGTTTTAACAGTCGTATATAGCAACTTTACTGTTGCCATCGTCCTTTTTTTTTTGTTTCAATCATAAATTAATTATCCTGTCTTGTATGGTATGTTTTCTCTTACAAATTACATTCTATTCTTTCTTTTTATTGTAGATTAATCTTAATAGTTTTGTTGGTGAGTTTTCTCTTATTGTCTGAAATATATTGCCTTTCAACTCCTAGATTGATGATCACAATTTTCTCAGCAAGTTCTGTGCCATTAACTCAACTTAATCATTTTTGTTTAATGGTCAATCTTTCTCATTAAGTCGTTTGGTAAATTGTATCTGAATCAGTCGATTTCGTATGCTTCTATTGAGCCATGAGCCTTAAGGTAAAAGGACAAGTGTATTAAGATATTTTTTGCTTAACTACCACAATCATTTAGTGAGAGTGTACATGACATTCCGACATATTACAAGATAGTCTGAGAATTGATATTTCCTGATGATGAATATTTATTCTGATGATTGAATTGATTCACAAGTATAGTAAAGTTTAAAGTTAATCATTATAAACAGTCCGCTCAACTTGTGCCTTTTGGATTATTTCTATGTCAGATCTGTTGCACGAAACTTAATTTGCAACCGGAGAGACATAGTGCTTAAAAACTTTCATTGCAAAAAAGGATGCGATTTATTCGCTTAAGATTGAATGCGACATTTTTCCCTACGGAAGAAAATTAGGTTCTTCTAGAGAACGCAACTCAACGAACAATTTTAATTCAGGGAGAAAGATATTTTTCTATCTTTTGACACCGAGCATCGTTCAATAAAAACCACAAATCCTATTTTGTCACCCTCTTGGAAATAAAAAATTAGAAAACAAAAATAGTCATTACCTATTGTGGAAATCTTCTAGGGGATGTAAAACTTTGTTAATTATCTCTCAGCGGACAGACATGTAAACAAAACTGTTGATTAGAAGCATCGATTAAACGAAAGTAACATTTCTTGCAATTCAAGTCATCTTATTTTATTAGACAGAAAATTGCAAAATCTTGCGCACGAACATATTTTTTTTCCACTGAATGTTCGGATTGCGTGAAACGAAAACTTCAAAAGGATTGAACTGACTTAAACGATACCTTTCATTGCAGAAATAGCGTCCAAATATCGGTCCGTGTTAATGACCTGCATGCACACAAAGTGAGAACTTCGAAAGACACGCATTGAGAAATCAAAGCGCCGAAAATAGGAATGTCAGATTACTAACTACTTCAAATACATGACGATATCATCGTAAGTGTAAGATAGCGCAAATTCATGAGTAAGATTCAAGTCTTAATTTTGAATTTTATCGTAAAGTATCGATAACATGCAGAAATCGTCAGAAAATAAATGTGAATACTTCGGACTTAACTCCAAGAGTTATTTGTACTTCAAAAAATGAACGAGGCAAACCAGTCATTCTACAATGTGTGCATGCAAGAATTATCGTGATAAACCTTTTTGTGAAACCCCACAACCACTGGTCATCTCAGACATATCTAGACAATGTCGTTTCTGGATGCAGTTTTGTGCATTTTCAGGCGATGTTTTGTTAGAAAGCTATGATTTGGTTCAGAACTAATAAAAGATTTGGAATCAACGTTAAAAACTGAGTCGATTTATAAACGTTGCCGATAATTCAGAAAAAAAATGTTTCTTTGAAAAAATCCCTGAAACCCCTCAGGGATTGTTTTAGTCAACGATAACAACTGTTTCGATAACTCAGCCATTCCTCGCCGGATCATTCTCACCTTCGAACTCGACCGAGATATTCATCAGACAATTCTGTGCAAAATATTTCAGCTCAATCGGATGTATTTGTAAAGAGTTACCGTGTAAACGGCCGGCCAGACACACTGACCGATTCTAAAGTGTACTCACATTTTGATTACATAAAAAGAAAATAAGGCAGCCATAACAATATCTATTCTATAATAGTGCATTTGATCCTACACTTACAAAACATACTTGAAATTTTCGTTTCGAATCGTGATGAAGCCCAATCCGACGTTCTCTTTTAATGGAAATCGGTTTTTTACTAGATTCTGCATCTCTAGAACGTACTCTAGTGAAATTTCTTGTTTCTTATTTTTTAGCGTAATTTTCTTTTTAGAATTTCATTAATCCCAATATGGTCTTTGGCTTTGTTCCTTTCGAAACCGATGCATTCGAGATTCAAGCATCCTAAAAACGGTTTCAACATCCACATTGAGTTTTCGTATGGAGACAAAGTGATTTTTTTCCAACGTGTCACTGGATATTCGTCGTGTAATTAGAAGAAAGAATAAAAAATATTTCTTTTCATTCTTCAAGCTATCACGTTGGTGGTATAATATATGTATAGGCTTCATTGTCTATGGTAGGCCAACTTTGCGACTTGACATGTACTTTTAGATAATGGTAAAAATATACAAGGGCATTTATTCGAACTTAGGGTTATCATTACTTCAGCCGAAAGAAAATGGGACAATATTGCGTGAGAAAATCGCTGCAGTGTTTTAAAAGCACTAGTTTAGTGAAACGAAAACCGTCGAAAAGGTTCCACTTACAATAATTGTACCTCTACCAGAAGGGATGATGTCTCTATAACTTGAAAGCAAATTTGAGAATAGAATTATCTGAATAGATAAAATATCGAGAAATCAAAGCTTTTTTAATACTCATGTCGACATGACATACATATGAAATGAAAACCTTGAAAAAACAAATTATTGAAAGGAAAGTTCCGAAAACTAACAATGTCTGAAGAAGAAACGTGCGCGATTCCTATTAGTTAATGAAAAATGTGATCATTATTACAAGACTCCGTATCATCAAGATTTAAATTTTTTATAAACTTTACGACGACAATCAAATAGATTGAAGAAATGGAAAGAATAATAAATGGAAAGAGAGCAGGGACGAGAGCACAGTCGATGTTTCTAAATCTAATCAATTCTCCTTCGTCCAAAAAAACCATTTTTCTTCTGGGTTATTTCACATAGTAAAGTATACTTTTACTTATTTGAAGTGAAAAATATCTGCTGAATCGAATGATTTCAAAAACATATCGATATCTTCAAAATAAGCTGAGTGATCAGCAATATTGAGAATGATTGAATTCGTACTTATTAGGCGCTCCGTTTCTAATTGAAAAATATAGTACAAATACAAAGACAAAAAATTCTTTTTAATGCACAGAGGGTTTTCATGATTCAACATCAAAATTTGTTTTGGCGTCCGCTAGAAAAAATATTTCATCGCCCCTCCTGTATTAATATCAAGTCGCTCACCTACTAGGCGCTTGCTAAGTATGAGTGGTTCGACATGAATTTGAAATCATCACTTTATTCTTTAGTATGATATTAAATATGTTTTTATACCACTTGGGTATTTTCAAATCAAATAAATACCACTGTCATCTCTGTTGATTTAGTATCGTTTTATTATATAGGGCATCTTTTACAATAGAATAATATAAAAGAATTATCAGTATTGAAAGTAGTTTTATGTTAAACGTTCAACTTTTGAATAATTTTGCCGTGACTATAAGCAGTAAATAGAATTAGATTTAGAAAATAAAGTGTTAACACAATACAACAATTTTTTCAAGATATTTCACTTTGTTTTACTCGTTATTTTTATGTAAATGTTTGAGTCCTAGGAATGAGTACAAGATACGAGTGTGTTGTGAGTAACGCACAAAAAAATAAAAGTTACGAAGTTCATATAACTTCGAAGAACCGTATAAAACGAAATAAGTTCAATTTTAATTATTCAAATCAACAACATAAAAACAAAAGAGAAGCATTTAATTTGCTCTATTAAAACAACATCTCAAGACATTAGTGAGGGAATGTTTTTTTAAAACATTCATTGAATTAGTTCATGAGATTTTTAAAAAAGTGAGAGAATAAATAAGAAAAGATTTTGCACTATATTGCAATGATGACGATGAGAGATGACAGTTTAAAATGAACAAAGAATAGCCAACAATGCTCATCGAATGAAAATTATTTGGTACGAACGTATTGATATTTTTGTATATGTCATTCATTGAACATTATCATTCACGTTGAATAATGATCTATTAACATATGAATGAAGAATTATGTTGCTTGAGGATGGTTTTACAAGAGCAGCAATAGCAAGTGGTACTTGTGATAAAATAATCATTGTCTTTGTTTGCTTCGATAATCTTCTTTTTTTTCCTTGTTATTTTTGCAGTTGGTTTAGTTAGTTTATTATTTGAATTTGATGAAAATGACTCCTGTTTTAATTCTTCCAATCATTTGCTCGAAGTATTTTCTTCACCATATTTCCTTTGTCCTCTCAACGGTTTATTCGTTTTTGGAAGTACTGCTTGAAGACGAACATAGTCCTGGAGTAAATCAGTGACAATTGAACGTACAGCAGTTCGTGAACTAAGATGATTCGATTGTTCTACAGTGACGGCTTTTTGGTTAAGTTTTGCAAGTGCAGTTTGAGAAACATCTAATTGACGAACGAACGATAATGTGTCGAATATTGCTGATTCTGTGTATTTTCATGCATCCTTTTCGTCTAATAAATAAAGCTGAAACCAATGAATAAAAGTATTTTATTTCAATGACCATGCATTACTTCTCTTTTGAAATCAACCCCTGAAATATGTTGTCGTTCAAAATCAGTTAAATGACGAGAATATTGATCATATGTTTTTGAGGAAGAGCATGGATTAAAACCAAGACTACGATAAATACAATGCAATAGTATTATAAAAATTTCAGAATGGCTGCGCTTCTCTTACATATTTTTTCAATTATCTTCTTCAATTTACTATGCAGTGTTTATCGGTATTGCAGAAAAGCTGTCGATGGATATATCTACTTGTTTGGATGAAGAACTTATAAGACAGATAATTGATTTATTGAGCAGTTATAATTTTGTAGAAAACAATTTCCTTGCAAAATTATTACTTATTGTATCAATTGGTCAATTTGAATTGTTCAATACATTCAACGAAAAATCAAAATTATTGAACGTATTTGTATTGTAACTTATACTCGGCATAAGCGATAGAAATCTAAAACAAAAAAGTATTTTGTACTATGACTACCGATTTTTATGAGTTTAGCAATATCGAACTGAAATAAATCAATTGGATATGTTGACGACTCGGATGATCAATCGGAATTTCAGTTTATAGCTTCTTGAATGATACTCCTACACAATAGTTAACATCAATTATAGTAACTGAATAGTTAGAAACCAACTATTCGCAAAGAACTCATACATCAGTTAAATAGATCAAGAATTAAAATCGAGATTCGTTACAAGTACTACATTACCTTAGAACATTTTTTTAATATAAAAGTTGAAGTATTTTAGCATGAAATTATATTGAATTTATTTTCATGATTGTCATCAACACCATGCATCATTAGCAATGGATTTTATTCATGTAAATGTAATGATTATGAAGAAATGTTACTAGGCAAAAACAATCTTTTACTGACACTTTTGAATTTCGAGTATTCTAAAGCTGGTATAATTCAAAATTCAAAGATGAAAATGAAAACGAAATATTCATGTCGTTTACTATTGGCGTTATTTTTGTATGACTATTATCCAGTGTTTTTTCAAAATACTTAGAAAATAAAATTCAAAGAATAAAATATTTCTAAATATTGTTATAGCGATGCAACACATTTCAGAACGATGCTAATATGCTGAAAGATGTCATGACTTATTGACGTATATCATGATCGAGAGGATTTAACGTATACAAAAACAATGTAAAACATTCAAACTTGAATGCAAAAAATACAATTATTGTATTCAGTAGACTTGGACCATAATCAATAGATCATCCACATAGGTAACAACATGACTCTAAAAAAGCAGTACTGTAAATGTTTTTTCAATACAGGGTACTCAACTTCCGATTGGATGAACGGCTGAATATCAATGTTGTGAGGGTCAAGACATATTTTTTGTAGCGGATGCGACAAGAAATTTTGAAGTAGAATCATGGCAAAGTTCTCTTTACTAAAAAGAAATTTTTTCTTTGCATTTTTACTATCTGTACGGATGAGGGTCACTTTTCCACTTGTTGTTCGTGTTAAAAATAAATCCCCAACTTTGGAAAAATGCAATCATTCTCAAAATACTGCAGATTATTCAGTTCATTTTCATCATATGAAAAAGATTTTTACATGATTCGATTGAGCAGATTTTGTTCAAATCAAATAGTATTAAAAAAATGCTTTTTCATGTAAGATGGCTTCGAAATCAATATCATTTTCGATGAAAAACAATTTTCTGGACTTACGAACATCGACTGTTATCGCTCTGCTTTTTTGACGTGCATACAACAGTATGAAAAATACACGTTAGACTCTTCTATTCATTATTTATGGTGACATGATTTGATTTTCTCCTGAACCAAAACTATGATGGTCCTAGTCAAAGTGAAAAACGAAACAAAATTTTTTTTTCGTTCTGTCGGCCTTGTCGTTATTGAGTTAATACATCGAGAAGCTGTATTACTTAGACGAGCGTTACGAGGAGAAAATAAATGTTTATTTTAAGAATGACATAAAAACACATTAATTCGAATTGATGTCAGGATTTCAAATTGATAATCATAATCGTACATTTTCAAAATAACATATTTTTTGTTTTTCTCTTACTTGAAAATAACTCAACTATATCAAACACAACGTTTGTTTAAACTCACAATAATACTTTGCCGATCACGTACTGGACGTGCTTCAAGGACGAAAATAGTATCTCAACATGAGAGTCATTGTATACAACAGAATGCATAGAGATACAACATCCTTTCATCGTAGATTTTGTTCACTACTGTTGAGAATCTGAGTTTGAGGTGTGGAAGAAATGTTCTAAACTAGAAAGCAGCCCAAATAATATACTTATCGAGTGCTATCGTAATTTTCAGTCTTATTGTTTAAATAGATTCAATCAACACATTCGCGTAGTCTGTAGAGAGATATGAACACCATGCAATCTCTCTGTCTTGAGGTCTCGCGTTCAGTGGTCAGAATCACACATATTAGACATTTCTGATCGTTATTTCTGATGACATTAGAGCAATTTCTTTTGAGCGATTACAATGATCTTTCTCGTGAAATTGAGTAATAAAGCACAACTATTTTTTTCGTTCTGCATGCAATATCATAGGAGCGTTACTCGATTGAAATGACGAATTATCAGCGATTATACAACCACGGAACTCGATAAGTCCTTATACATAATGGTGAAAATTAGCAAGGACATTTATTCGAACTTAGGTCATCATTACTTCAGTCGAGAGAAAATGAGACAATATTGCGAAAGAAACTCGTTTCGTTGCGTTAAAAGCTGTTGTTCTATGAAACGAATGCCCCGAGAAGATCTTACGGATACAAAACTTGCTTCTGGAATGAGGTATTGTGTGTGTAAAACTGAAGAATATATTCTCGAAAGGAATGAAATCGAAAAACATAATATCTGCAAATAAAAAAAAGTAGTAAAGTCGGCATCGTCACTCCCATATGAGATGAAAACATCAAAATATTGAATGATCGAAAGACAAGTTTCGAAAAAAAGAAACCTCGAAGATCGAAATGTCGAATTGCCGTCTGCTTGAAGCACATATCACTGTGCATTTAAGATAGTGTATGAGTAAGATTCAACTGTAATTTTAAAATTTTATGGTAAAGTATCCATAAACTGCAGAAACGTTAAGCAAAAACGAAATTAGACCAGGGAAAACTAAATCGATTGTTCAATAATACGCATCTACGTAAAATGAGAGAAGATAGTTGAGATTCTCTTCTCGAAAGTGGTGCCGCCTAATTCGGGCTATTTTCGTTGGAAATCGCATTTTAACTGAATTCTGCATTTTCGAAAGTGCTGCTTTCAAATTTGCTCACCATCGTTTTTTTTTCGTAATTATATTCCGCATTTCACAATTCAGGATTCTTACTTTTTCCATCTTTCTTTCGAAAACGATTCATTTGTGATTCGGAGTTTAATTCGAGATTCAAGCATTCTGAAAACGGTTTCAACATCCACATTGAGTATTCGTATGGAGACAAAGTGATTTTTTTTCAACGTGTCACTGGATGATCGTCGTGTAAATAGAAGAAAGAATAAAAAATATTTCTTTTCGTTCTACAAGCTATCACGTTGGCGGTATATTGCATGTATAGGCTTAATTGTCTACGGTAATACAATCATGGGACTCGTCATGCAATCGTACATATTGGTAAAAATATACAAGCAAATTTATTCGAAGTGAGGTCATCATCAATTCTGAAGAATGAATGTAGGACAATATTGCGTGTGAAAATCGTTTCACTGTGTGAAAAGCACTAGTTTAGTGAAACGAAAGACTCGAAAAGATTTTACGGATAGAAATCTTGCTTCTGGAATGAGGTACTGTGTGTGTAAAGCTGAAGAATATATTCTCGAAAGGAATGAAATCGAAAAACATAATATCGGCAAATTAAAATAAAAAAGTATTAAAGTCGGCATCACTAACATATAAGATGAAAACATCAACATATTGAATGATCGAAACACAAGTTTCGAAAAAAAGAATCCTCGAAGATCGAAATTTCGAATCGCCGTCTGTTCTAAGCAGGTATCACTGTACATGTAAGATAGTGTATGAGTAAGATTCAACTGTAATTTTAAAATTTTATGGTAAAGTATCCATACATTGCAGAAACCTTAAGCAAAAACGAAATTAGACCAGCGAAAACTAAATCGATTGTTCAATAACACGCATCTACGTAAAATGAGAGACGATATTGGAGATTCTCTTCTCGAAACGTGATGCCGCCAAATCCGGGCTACTTTCGTTGGAAATCGCATTTTAACTGAATTCTGCATTTTCGAAAGTGTTGCTTTCAAATTTGCTCACCATCGTATTTTTTTCGTAATTATATTCCGCATTTCACAATTCAGGATTCTTATTTTGTCCATCTTTGTTCCGAAAACGATTCATTCGAGATTCTGATTTTAATTCGAGATTCAAGCTTCCTGAAAACGATTTAGACTTCCACGTTTAGAATTCGTATGGAGACAAAGTGATTTTTTTTTCAAAGTGTCACCGAATTGTCGTCGTGTAAATAGAAGAAAGAATAAAAAATATTTCTTTTCATTCTTCACGCTATCACGTTGGTGGGATAATGCATGTATAGGCTTAATTATCTACGCTAATACAATCATGGGACTCGTCATGCAATCGTACATATTGGTAAAAATATACAAGCACATTTATTCGAAGTGAGGTCATCATCAATTCTGAAGAATGAATGTAGGACAATATTGCGTGTGATAATCGTTTCACTGTGTGAAAAGCACTAGTTTAGTGAAACGAAAACCTTGAAAAGATTCCACTCACAACAATTGTACCTCTACCAGAAGGTATGATGTCTCTATAACTTGAAAATAAATTTTGAGAATCGAATTATCTCAATAGATAAAATATCGTGAAATCAAAGCTTTTTAAATAGTCTTGAGGAAGTCGCCTTCTTTTGAAATGAAAACGTTGAAAGAAGAAAGTGTCGAAGAGAAAGCGTCGAAGAATTATAATGTTTGAGAAAAAAATGTCGACTTGATTGCAGCAGTCGGAAAGTAATTTCATTCGTATCATATATCTTATGTGTAAGATTCAAGTGTTATTTTTTAATTTCGCGACGACTAATGAATGAACTGGTGTAATTTTAAGAGTAATAAAATAAAATAGAGGGACAACATCACAGTACTAAACTCATTGGAAGAAATTCCGTTTCATTGGAAAAGATAATCGTTTTTTGTTAGGTATCTCAAAAACATTTTTATACATTTGACTAGAAAAATGTTTGCTGCATCAAAGGATGTAAATAGCATACTGATATCTTGAAAATAAGCTGAGTGATCAGCAGTATTTTGAGAATGATTGAATTTGTCCTCAATTGAGGCTTTGTTCCTTATGGGAAGAAAAGCTTTAAAAACTATTTATCAATTTTTAATCAACAATACATATCATTCGTCAAATTCAGAAAAATTCAGCGTATCAATTATATGTTCAAAGTATTTCTAGATACTCCTCGTACACATCTGTTCGGAAAATAATGTACTGTGTAAGCGCCGAAAGGATATCTTGTGCTGCTGCTGATTGCGAGTATTAGGTTTTGGTTTAGGTACCCATAAACGGCTTCCAATATATATGACTAAGGAGAACATGCGACTAACGAAATTTATCGGAAAGACCCTATCTGAAATATTGAAGACTGTCCGATGTTACTTGAACTCGAGCTCCAAGAAACTTGTTGCATTAGGTTAGCTTTTGAGCGCTTAAATATTGGCAGTTTTTTCTCTGTTTATGATTGAATAGGCAAGATTCTTGTGTGAATTCAATGGTTTTAACTTCATAAACTCGGTCGTAATTTAATTATTTTAATGGCATTATGCTCGTGCGAGTCTTATCGTTTTACTGGTTGATTTTTCTGATGTTTATAATGCGGTGATATTAGTGCATATTTAGTCATATCCCTGATGTGATTTATTTTCCAAAATCATTTATGAATTTAAAATACATGGAATCAAATGTACGTTTCACGAGGAATCAAGGCTATTTTTAATTTATCAATATCATTTTCCTGTAGAAAACGTTTCGTTAACATTTGGTAATTACCTCGTTTTTGGAAATGTTTTTACTCTATGGGTCTGCTGCCTGAATCTTCATTAGTATTTTGATTGTTTATACGTGCTATTATCTTATGAAGGCCTTTATCACATTATCGTCAAAAACTCTGCATAAGTCTAAGTGAGTGAAACTTGTCGCATCCGATCTTGCAGCTATTCGATCGATAACCGATTCTCTGTATCTGATGTGATCCGATTATCGGGATTTATCAATCTCTATCGATTTCTGTGTAATGCCAACGTCAGCTCATTTTATATGCCAAGAACTGGGTTAATTGATCGCAGCTGATTCCATCTAGCAATATTCAATGGCTTATGAGTGCTCATAGATATTTGAATTTTCTCACACCCTAGTTTATTGTATTTTCTTGACTTAATTTTTTAACAATTGAGTTGATTTTATCTGGTTATG
>OENT01000724.1:0-82010 GCA_900239685.1 Rotaria macrura
TAAACCGAAACCCTTTGAAGTTTCGTAGAAATGAGGTTTCGTGAAAAGTCTTCATTTTTAATAGCTGATAGCGAGCCTTTTGTACTTGGAGTTCTTTTCAATTCCCGATTCAACATTGAATGTAAGTTTCGCCAAATGCTATGCTCCATTGCGGAAGTAATTTTCCACCAGCATTCAGTGTTAAAACCTCCCACTCTCAAAAAGAAGAGGTGGGTCCTGTGAAAACCGGTACAAAAGTAAGAGCAAATTTCTGTATCCTATAGCGAGTCACATGATATCGCTGTAACATGGTTGCAATATTTCGATAACAAACTTCCTCACTTTTTTTCCATGATTATTTGGTTTTTTGCGGAAAGACGCACCAACTTACTTGGAACTGACTAGAAAAAATCAGGAAAGTTCGTGGCCAGGAGACTACTTCTATGTTCCAGCGACGCCTTGTGTGTTCCTACAGAATACCGTAATTTTCAGGCTTTTCTTCGGCTAGTTCCTTCAGGTTCCGATGGGCGAAACGATCGGCATGGGATGTTTGATCTAAGTAGAAAAAAGCATTTCATTCTATTGTAGCTTCTAAAATCGAACTCACCATTCTTATTTGTTCATCTAACAACTGATCTAAATAAAAACAAAATATTTCATCAGCTTTTAACTATTTAAATCGAATTCACCATTATTTTTTTTGTTCAGCTAGCAAATGATCTAAATACAAATAAAATATTTCAGCAGGTTGCAAGTTTTAGAATCGAACTCATCATTATTATCTGCCCACCTGACAACTGATTTAGCTGGAAATGGAATATTTCATCAAGTAATGGGTAACGTTTCCGTTATTAGTTACCCGGCAACGGTATCGGAGCGACGAAATCAACGACTCCTCCAATAATCAGCAAAGCACTTTCCCAGTGAAAAATTGTCAGATTTTATGAGATTCTATGTGATTATCATCGGATTTTTGTGCAACAAAATCAGAATTATAATCGATTGAAATTTTCCGAATCCAAGATAATTTAATTTTCAATCAAAAATAATCTTTTAAATCAAGTATAATTTTGATTTCAATCAAATTTTACTTGATTTTAATCAAAATTAGACTTGATTTACAAGATTGTTTTTGATTAAAAATTAACCTTCTAAATCAGGGCAGAATCTGGATTAAAATCAAGTAAAATTTGATTGAAAATTAAATTATCTTGGATTTGGAAAATTTCAATCGATTGTAATTTTGATTTTGTTGCACAAAAATCTGATGATAATCTCATAAAATCTGACTATTTTTCACTGGGTTTTTCACGAAAAAAACCGAGATTCTTGAAAGTTTGAGTAAAGCAAGTCGGGCTCAGGGAATCTGATACAGGAATTTTTATTATTTTCACTTTTACTCTTCTCTTTTAAAAACCTATCTCTGAATGCAGAAACACGTTTCGTGAGAAAAAAATAATTTCAATTAAACACTTCAAGTTTTTGTGCAAAGAAATGTTTTTCTCGAACAATATGAACTGAAAATCGTAAAAATAGGGATTTCAGTAATGGATTCCTCGAGCCTGATATACTTTGGTTGAACTTTATAGAATTTCGTAATTTTTCTTAGACCCTTTTTTGACGCTTTTAAGAGGAGGAATTCAACTCTGTGCTCCGCTTTCCAGTAACTCATAGCGGCCTGTTACCGTAAGCACGTAACTGGTAACGGACAAGTTACCAGCTACTTGGAAACTTAACGATTTGGTAATGGTAACTTCGTAACCCTAATTCTGCATGAAGCATATTTACAAACGTATTGTATACGAAACTCAAAAAGGTTTTTGACCAAACCTCAGGGGTAAAACAAATTTCAAAGGGTTCAGGACGAAACATTTTTATATTTTAAAACTCTATAAAGAATTTTACAAAACCTTGGATATTGCTAAACCCCTTACAGGTTTCGTATGATCCTACGGACACTTATATAGTTTAGTAAAACTTGACGAAACCTCAAAGGTTTCGTGTGACACCTTATTTTTTTTCAGTGTAGAGAATTTCATTTGGAGAAAAATGGTGATTGAAGTAAAAGTACAAGATTTGAATTGATTTCAATCCCGATGATTAATAATATTCATTCAAGAGATGTATTCTAGTTTTTTTTTACAAACCAAAGGGAAAATTTTCTTTCCGAATAAACATGGATACGTTTTCGTATTAAATTAAATGAATGTTCGAGTGAACTAATTCTTTGCAACATGTAAATAATTTAGAATCAAAAACTTTCGATTCGTAATGATTTTCTTCATATAGAAGCATGACAAAAAATTTCTAAAATTGAATTTTCGGTCTTTTTCGACCATCTTCAGAATTTAAGACTACCATTGAATAATGTAATGAGTGTTGTTGTTGGTCCTTGTCGTTGTTTCTTGAGTATTTATTCGATAACATTGACGATAATATGACTAATCATAGAAATTGTCCGATTGATTCATACGATGATTTGTATAACCAGGATGAGATGAATCGACGATTGAAATGGATTTATTCTATACGATTCTCATTGAATATCCAACAATTGCGTTTTCTCTAAATAGTGAAAAGTAAATCAACCATGTCATATGTTGCTAATGTTGAGTACAAAACAAAGGGAAAAATTTCTTGCCGAATAAACATGGATACGTTTTCGTATTGAATTGAATGAATGTTCGAGTGAACTAATTCTTTGCAACGTGTAAATAATTTAGAATCAAAAACTTTCGATTCGTAATGAATTTCTTCATATAGAAGCATGACAAAAAATTTCCAACATTGAATTTTCGATCTTTTTCGACCATCTTCAGATTTTTCAGATGTTCATTACATGTCGCAAAGAATTAGTTCACTCGAACATTCATTCAATTTAGTTTTTTTTAGATTCGGTGAATTAATGTTAAAAGTTAGAGAAAAGAAAATTATATTCCTTTATTTATATCTATTAGTTTCAGTTCCAAGTAGTACGGTGATTTATGGATTGTTACTGGTTTGGATTTCTAATTCATCGACGTACTAATGTAAAGAATCTAATTAAATACAAAAAATATGTTCTGTCAACTTCTAATAATAGTTCATTAAATGCAACTTTTCTATTACATAACTACCGGTAGAAGCAATAATACATAGAATAACTCTTAGTTCAAATAATATACAAGAAGAAAGCTTCATAAAGAACTTTTTATAAAGTTTATTTCAATCAAAATGATGTCTAAGAAAAATTAAACCTCAGGTGAGTATTGTCATATACAGAGAAGTCTACTCTTTTCTATGTAAAGGAAATTAACGAATGAGTCAAATTTTCTCCGAAACGATTCACCCATTTAATTATGCTAAATGTGAACGTTTGTTTGAGTGACAGAGCTCGATGATCTCTATCGAGTGATACATTTAGATTTTTGGAAAAGTTGAAAAGCGGTTGAATTTTATTTTAAAAGATATTTTTTCTCATAGCGAAAAATTAAATAATGAAGCATTTGCGAAAAAGATTCGATCCACGATCAGTGCTTCCATTGAAATTTACAATAGTCAACACAGCTTTGCATGGTTCATCTAATGATACATGTACTATTCTAGTATGCAGAAGGGATGAAAGTAGTAAAGTGCTAAAACACAGGAATATCCAGGTTTCTGAAATATTTCGTGTAATAATTCACTCGACAACTTATACTATGTATAAAACTCATTCCATTCGACTTCCATTGCTAAGCTCTATCGATTGAGGTACACCTTTCGACTATTGAGAAATGTTTGAAAACTAAAAGATCTCTAACACCTTGTGTAGAGCCTGCAGCAGCATAAATCCTGTTGCATGTTACGAAAAAACAATGCATCATGACCAAAAATCATATTATTCGATAGATTCCAATAACTTCTCTAGATCGGAGTGTAACTTACTATAAATACTAGTACTTCACAAACGACAGAATTTCTGAAACCAAATCAGGTGAAAAGAATACACAATATATACTTCTTTGTTCATTTTAAAATATGTGTGAAGAAGAAATTACATATCATTTGATTGATCTCGATGAATTATATTGGTTGCTTTATGGTTTATCGTAGATAGTGGCTCTTCGCTAATGTTAGTGTCTCTGACACTATTTCTTATAACACCACTAACCAAGGTTTTGCCAACTAATTTAATCTTGAGTCTGTGCCATCCAGGAACCACATCAACTTGATCGATCTGGATCTGATTCTTGAATAAATTTCTGTTTAGCGGGAAAAAACGCCACAATAATAGTTAAAAATAAATATTCTACGATTTTCCCACTTCCTTCTACACGCAGTACATTTTTCAATCGTCTGCCATTCTATTTATCTGACTTTTCCCATTTACACTATTGACTTGAGAGGAAGGAGAGATGTTGAAAGTTCTTGTTAACTTTCGACTTGGTATCAGGTCTTGTGTTCAGCCGAGGAAATAATGCCGAGAGAACTTTTATAGATTCTGTTGTTGTCACTCATCTCTTGCGTCACAAAAGGATAAATCTCCATCGTATTTTTAGATAACTGAGCCACAGAATCAACTCGTGTTTGCTGATTTTCACTTATCGAGTGAAGAATGAGGGAAACAGTCATGTCGACATGAGCAAAGCATCGCTCTTAAGTTGAACTTGCTACATCTTCTGAACATCTCATTGCTGTTACTCTAAGATTTTGTCTAGCACTTTCCTTTTTTTATTCTCGAGCACACATATATACTATACACAGTACTTCCTACTGATATATCGAAGCCGCATTTCGAAACTATGGTTCTTAAAGTGACATTAAATCTTTACTAAACTTGACGCAATACTATAGTTGATAGTTGCTGTAATCTGGAAAAATATTTCGAAATGAGTTGCTCCGTGATGATAAATCTGTCAGCAATGATCGTATTATGAGGAGGCTGCTGAGGAAAAAGGTAAGAGAGGGTGTGGGTTTAGTCAGTTCTAAAACCAGAGGAGAACGAATCTCTCACCAGCATCAACACTCACAACCACACTGACGGTCAAAGCAGCAGTCACAGCCGTACCCATCTAGACCTGTCAAACGAAATCGAAGTCCATCGAACTTGTATTCTATTAGTGTGAGAATGGTGAAATGATCGTTGTGACAATATAGAGTATTATAATTGGAAACGTATTGAAATATATATGTTATCCCTGACTTAAGAGCAGAAAATTGATGATCAATTATGCGAAGAATTTATTAATATTTAAGAAAAAACGGCGCTTGGATTTCATGATAAAATTTTAAATCGAATATGTATGTCTCAAATAATTAGATAATCCAATAAAATATTATGTGAAAGTAAAAAAAAATGAGAACATTCTTCATATTAGTTCGGCAAAGAACAAAATAAGGATACCAATTGAAAGGATTGAACATGGATGATTACTCGATGTTGATGTTGTTGGTAGTGATGTTGTAGTTATAGGATCCTGTCCGGCAAGTAATGTAAAATTAGCTTTTAAATTACCAACGGTCACAGTAAAGAGACCAGGTTCAGTCTGACGAGTTAGATCAATGCCAATGAATGATAAATCATTTCGATTAAGTGTAAATTGAACTTGTTTGATTTCATTTGGTTGTAAAGATAATTTTATATAGCCTTTCAATTCCTTATTGGGTGGTGTCACTGATCGATAAATATCCGAAGTATATAAGAGTATTGAATGATCGCCTTGTCGCGAACCAGTATTAGTCACACTCAACGTAATTGTCAATGAATCATTCCATGCAAGTGTAGATGGAACATTCAGATTTGAATAAGCAAATGTTGTATAACTTAAGCCGTATCCGAATTCAAATTCTACGTCAACATAATTACCTGCATCAACCTCGTTCCACTTATAATCATATGTTGATAAATGATGATTATACTTGGGATACGTTATTGGTAATCGTCCACTTGGGTTATAATCTCCAAATAAAACATCAGAAAGTGCTCGACCTCTATTGTAAAAGAAGCATGGATTTAAAATATAAGCGATGATAAAATATTCTATACAAACCCTTCCATGCCAGGTAAATACATCATGATAATAGCTGAAGATATGTCAACAATACGACGAATAAGTCTAGGCCGACCTTGAACAAGTACTACTACAATGGGTATCGATGTACTATTTTTAATACGTTCAACTAATTGTAATTGAGCTTCATCTAATGTTAAATCATTTATATTTCCCGGTGTCTCTGTATATGATTGTTCACCAATACATACTAATATATAACTAGCAGATCGAGCAGCATTTAATAAAGTATCAATGTTAAACAATTGATTAAACGATGAACTATTATAGTAATCAATTTTTGCTGAACCCAAACGTGTTCTTAATGACTCTAAAATAGTTTTATTTGTAAAGTTTCGTGGAAAAATTGAATCATCATTTCCTTGCCATGTGTAAGTCCAGCCACCGTTGAGTGATGAAAGAACATTTGATGTGGGACCAGTAATTAATAATTTATTCGATTCAGTTATTTTCGCTTCATCGAATGGCAAAGTGCTGTCACTATTTTTAAGCAAAGTTATAACTTGACGTGCTGCTTGAAGATTTGCTGCATCATATTCAGGTTTATTAAATGTATCAAATGCTGAACTATCAGGCCATGCCAGTTTTTCGTTAAATAAACCTAAAATAAGAACAAACGAACTATGAAATGATTACATGAAAAGAAACAAATAGATTCTTTTTACCCAATGCATATTTAACACGAAGAATACGACGTACAGCATCATCTAAACGTGATCGTGGTATTGAACCGTCTTTTACACATTCGAGTGTTAAATTATAAAATGAATAATCAAATGGTACCATGCTCATGTCAACCCCAGCCATGACTGCTTGACGTACAGCTTCTTTTGGTGTATCAGCTGTATGATCACGAGTATGAAGACGTTTTATATCTTCCTAGAATATTTGAATGATATTTTTTTTCTTTGAAGGAAATCTTCAATCTAGATCTTCAAGGAAAATATTGGCAAAGTGCTTGAAATTGGTGATGAGAAATCATTTGTATTTCTGTCCCGATCCTAAGGGAGACGAGGGTGGGGTTTGGGAGAAAGAGGAAGTGGAAGAAAAAGGCTTGTTTATAATCTAATATTTCTATTCTTCAATGCTGCACTTAGATCGTGCCTCATAAAAATGAAGCCGCTATTAATAAAACATCTTAATTACCCAATCGGAAACACTAAATCCTTGAAATTGATATTTTTCTTTGAGAATTTCTGTTAATAGATGATAATTAGCATGACCAGGAATACCATTAACTTCACCTGAATTGATCATAACTGACACGGCACCTGCACGGACACTTTCTTCAAACGGTGGTAAGAAATATTCATGCATCATTCGTTCATCAATCCATGCTGGAGTTCGATCGCGACCAGTTAACGGTTGTCCATAGCCAACATAGTGTTTAAGGCAAGCAGCTATATTTTCACGGGATGTTAAATCATCGCCTTGCATACCCTCTGTATATGCTCGACCCATGTCTTTAGCGACTTTTACATCTTCACCATATGTTTCCCATAGACGTGGCCATAATTTTTGACGTCTAAATAAAAATATACGTATTCATATTGAATACATGAAGAATAACTATGACATTAAAACTTACCCAATATCAACTTGTGGATGAAAACTCCATGGGATTCCGGCTGCTCGTGTCTGATGTGCTACTATTCGACCAATGTCATGTGCTAATGTTGTATTAAATGTTGCAGCAAGACTAATTGCTTGGGGAAACAAAACTGCATGTTGAACATAATTAGCACCATGGATTGAATCAATACCATATAAAACGGGAATACTTAAACGAGATTTTTGTGCTTCATCTTGTATTTTGCCTATAATATCATGCCATTGAACAAGACTATATGCACCTGTTTCAGCTACATTTAATATGGAGCCAACTTTATATTCTTGAATAGCGGCCGCTAATTTAACAGGATCAACTTCAATGGCATCTGGTGCTTCAGCTGCATTCTTCAATATTAAATTAATGGTGATCTGTGTCATCTGACCAACTTTTTCTTCGTCAGTCATTTTATTCAACAGAACATTCACTTGATCATCAAAGCTCGTTAATGAAGGAGGTGCAGTTAAAATAGTATGAATATTGAAAATAAAAATTAATGAGAGTGTCAATGATGCCATTTGATAGAATCTGAAGGAATATAATTAAATCTCACTTGTTTAAAAATGCCTATTGATTATGTGATTTGCTTCATCTTAAATATGACTCGACACTTGTCATCATCGATTTTTATTTGGGATTATATGAATACGTACGTAAATGATTTGAGAAGTTTCGAAAAAACACTGATAACGAATAATATGCCTTTGCTCTTGAATAAAAATGCTCTGTCAATGCAAAAAAAACTGCTTCAAATAATACTAGTCAGATTAGATGTAGAGGAAGAACCATATCTTTTCCCCAATCAAAAACCTAAGTGTTTTTACTATCTATTTTTATAATTTCTTTGGGAGTAGATATAATTTTCCAATTCAACATGAAAAAATGAGTAAATCAATGCTATTTTCTTAGATGCAAGAAAAGTATACTTCTATTGTAATAAAAAGTAAGAATGACTAGCTCATTCTATTTGAGTCAGTTGCTTTCACATTACAGCAATAATAGTTCGACTTACATATCTTTCATTCAGCAGCTATTGAGACTTATGTTTTCTAAATTTATTGCAATTTTTTAATGAGTGCTTAAGTCTTTTGAGAATAAATCCCGTACGGCTTAGAAATATATACCAGGTGTTGTAGATGATGATGAGTGAGGGTGAGGGTGAGAATGAATGTAAGCATATAGGTATACTGAAACACTATCTTAACTAATAGATTTTGATTAACTAATTAAATCACCTAAAAGTAAGTTTTGATAGTGTTCCGTCGAATGAAGACTGAACGCCACAAACTTGATAGGTAAAACTTCGGAAGAAAAGTGTCAGTACATTTGATATATAAAAATAATTTTGATAAAAATCTATACTGCTACAGAGTAGATTTCATATTGATTCTAAGCATGCTATTGTGATTGTTTCAATTGAATGTCAGTAATGTTACCGGTACGAGAAGAAATCATTCTTTGAGCATCTTACCAATAAGACGAGAGAGAATATTCTATTTTTTTCAACAATCCAATAGGATTTGGAATCCATTGAACGTGTACGTTTGGTAGCTTGAAAACAGCTCTTTCAAATACAGTAAGACCTTGACATTTATTTTCGAACAACAAAAAAACTCATACACATGTGTACACCAATCTCTTAAGTCTCATACCATAAGCTTAGCGAACCTGATAGTTTGACTGTTTTTTGCAACGTGCTTGTAATTTAAGATACCGATATTTTATTGCTCAATTTTAAAGGCTGGAATAGAAACACGGTACAGTATAGTAAGCTTTGAGAAATTTCTCTCTATATAGTCAGATAGAGAGAAAAATTCTCTATTAGCTATGCTATTTGATCATGCTTCAACTAATATCATCATAATAATATTTCAATAGTATCGGTTTTTTGTATCCTATGCTACGGTTACACGAACAAACCGCCGGTGGTAAACTTACAAGCTGAAGACCTTTAAGATATTTTGCATTAATCATTCAGGAGTTATGGATGTTCTAGTCGAAGCGATTTTTCTTTTAGTCTGTTTGAAGAAAGAAAAAGACATTGTTCTCCATTCTTAGAAAATTGGTTGAAGAAATTCTTACATCATGCCTAGGAAAACATCAACCACACTATTCTATGCGCCACTGTCTCCTCTTCCGAAGGGTGAAAGCCGCAACTCTCTATCTTGCTTCTATCAAAGGTTATTCAAAATATATAGTGTAACCATAGCGTATGATAAAAAAACCGATACTATTGAAATTTTATTATTATGATATTTGTTGAAACATGATCAATTAGCATAGAAAATAGAGAATTTTTTTCTATATCAGACTATAGAGCGAGAAATCACTCAATGCTTGCTATACGGTATTGCAGTGTCAGTCTCGATACTTTTTGTATGCCGTAAGTAGTTAGTAAGAACTTCCATGCTGCTTTGAGATAAATGTAATTTTTCTGACAAATAAATACTTATAGTTATTGAAGGTTCTTACCACGAAATGGGGAAACTTGAATCAACTGAACCGGTCTACAATCGTAACTTTGTCTTCGAACTGAATCAAACCATCTTAAGATTAATAAAAACAATAGTATATAATCGTGTTTGGCTTTATGAGCATCCTAAAGCGCAAAAAGATTAACGCCTAGTCAATGTCTTGGTCTTTTTTTATACTTATTATTGTCACTTCAATACAATCTAGAACGTATTTGTAGACAAATTTTTTATTGGCCCAAAATCTAATACTTAAGAAGAGCGGTGTATACGCTCAGAACTACAACGGTTTATTATTGACAAAAGACAAAGTACATCGAGAATGATCTTTTCTTTTTTTCTGCTTATTATGATAAAATGTATTGGAATATTATTTATTCATGCTTATCGATGTGTATATATGCATATGATATTTACTGATACCTAAAGAATAATTTATTTTCATCGGAGAATGTTCTTCATAGCAAATAATCTTGATAACGATCGTATTTGAATGACTGGATAGATAATCTTATTTTGAAATCGTCAAAGCTATGAAACACTTAGTGATACTTGAATGAAGCGAGATACATGAACACATTTTATTACTATGAATGATTTAATTATATATAAAACCTAGTAGATTTCAACGATTTAAAGTGCTTCGTTTATTATGCGATAACATCTTTTATTCATTAATATGAAGTGTGAGAAACCAAGTTTTATGATCCAATCATTTTGTCTTACACCAATGATATAAGTATAGGTTTGCTTTTTAGCTGATTTATTCATTCATCTTACATTATTCTATATAGTGAGAAATCGAATGAGATAAATATTTAACAATCAATGATGACGACGATGAAGAAATCTATGTCAGAGTACTGGATGATATTATATTAAGAAGGCAACAGACAAAAAGTGACATTCTGGGAAAAAAATTTATTTTCCAAAGTTCCAAATCTCGTCTTATTTTTTCAAAATTATTTTAATGTTGAATGTTATATCTCGTGTAACACTCGATATAAGCGACTCTAAAGCAGAGCTATGTCCCATGAACGTTTTCCGAACAAGGATTCATTTCAATGTAAATCAAAGCATACTTATTCATTGTTGAAATATTTCGAAAATAGTTCACTTGTTTCATAAATCATCATGCGAGATCTCGGTTCGAACAAGAAGATTACAATGGAAACTAAAAATTTCAATCCTTCGTGATAATAAAAAAAACGATTTCTCACTAAACAACTTAATTGCAATTTAAGATGCATTTTGATTTACGTGAAGATTCGAGTTTATTAGAAAAACAATATTCATACTTGTATTAAAAAAAGAAGCTAAATAAAATTCAAAACAGAAATATATTTAGATCGAATAATTAAGAAGTATTCGATTCAGACGATAATTTATAATTCAACATAATCACAGCATTACAAAAAATTTGATCAGCAAAATCACATATAACAACATTGACACCATCTTCTAATGATGGATCACGTCTACGATGAGATAACCATTCGATTAATCTTCCATTTGTTTCATTGGTCCTATCCTTAAGTGAACTAAGTGGATTGTTTTGAATACTTGAACTATCAGGTGTTATTTGTCCTTGAATAACATGAACACATGTTATCGGTCTACTCTGTGATACAACTAAATTTAGAAAGAGAAATAATTCATCGACTCGTGGTGTGTTTGGCCATGGGGATTCACAAATCTATTTTGAAGAAGCACAAAAACAAATTTGTTTTGGAATTCATATCTGTCTCATTTTATTGTACCTGAAAAAAATGACCGATTCGATCCATGTAAATTCTACATTGATTAGGATCCTTTTCATAGAGTAAAATAACTTGTTGCTTATGATGCCATAGATAATTTAATGTACATTCAGTTATTTGTCGTGCTGTTGTACAAAGTTTTGTTGTAAATACTTCATGTACAAGATTAATTAAATGATCATGACCGCATTGCTCATTAAAATCATAAAAATGATTAAAATCAAGTATTATTATCTCTTTTGTATGTTGATTTAAGAATTCATTTATTTCTTCTAAAGATTCACGAACCAAATTTCCCAATAAGCCATGTGTAAATGTGAACGGAGATTTCGATAGTAAACTATTATCTGTTGTGCGACAAACTCGTAAATCAAAATAACGGATACCCATACGTAATTGTTCTATGAAAATAAAAATTTTAGGAAAGAAGAAATAAAAAAAGAACGATTCGAATCTATTTTCAATACCAGTAAAATTTTTATCTTGCGTTATACTCCATTTTTTAATAATTGGATGAAGAAAAAAAGCAAAACGTCGCAAAGTTGCATCTAGATCAGGTCCAGGATGTCTTGTTAGTTGATATGCGAATGAATCATGTGTGCCTATTTTTAGAAAAATTTAACTTATTTCTATGATGTATTGATATAACTCAGTACCAGGTATAGCTATTTTTGTGATTGGCTCATTATGAAGATATTCTGGTAAATTGGTCATCCATTCCTCATATTTTAATTCTAGTGATGAGTGAGTAGCTAACATGAAACCACTAGTGGCCATGAAACGATGTTTTCGATCAAACAAATACTTATATCTGAATAGAAGTATTTTATTAAACAACAAAAATGAAGTACTTGTTCAATAGGATTTTAAAAACAAAAGTATATGTATACATTGAAATGATGTATTGATAAGAATTTCTAAGTGTATCATTTCTTTTATAGAGCGTGAAGTGGGAAATAAAAAGTATTAAATTTTACGTCTGTTTGACTAAATCTTAAAAAACACTGCAGTGCTTTTCTTATCTTCATTTTTGAACTTCACTAGTTTTCGAAAGCATTGTGCAGTGTAATGTTAAATTTTTTCACATGAATACTCATAAGTATTCTAAAGAGTTCATGACATGATCTTTTGTATTCATTATGATTAATCGATTGATTTCCCTTGAAGAGTTTAACTTTATCACTTGGACTGATTTTGAGAAGTTGGAAACAATAAAACAAGTATATAAGATACGAGCTACTTTTTCTTTCACACTCCTGAAGTTCTCTAACAATATTGTATGATCAGAAGATTCTGAGAACAATGAACAAAATCTATTTCTTTTTATTTGCAAAGCTAGAGTGCAAACAATAACAAATGATTAACATTTTTGGATATACTATAATTCATATAAAATAGATCATATTTATAAGGATAAAGTTGAGACTACGTGAAAGAAAATGATCCATATTAAGATATCTTAAAAGATTGACCATGCTTACACATAAATTTTTAAGACGTCACGTAAAACATTATTATTTCAATTTAGGTGCACTGCGATCGTCTGTTTTGGTTTGTTTCAATTTTGAGGCATTAAAATCGGCAATCGAAGTCAAGAATTGTGTTCGAACGTCATTTATAACTGCCGGTGTAGGTGTAGGTAAAGGTGGCGCTTCAGAATCAATAAGTATATCAGCACATGTATTTGAAGAAACAGGCTCCTTTGCATCTGTAGTTGTTTGTAGTGGATCAACACTTATCGAATACTGAAGAATTTCTAGGGAAAAACAAGCAGTGGAAGAACATTTTTTACAAGTAGAATAAAAGAAGTTCATTTGTATTTTTTCAACCCAGTTAAAAAGCACGTGAATATGCAGCAGTAAGAAGCCAGTTCAGTAATATCCTACTGAAAGTTGTGTTAATATCTCTTATTATTATTTTTTTTTAAAGAAACCTATTTAAATCGAAATCGATAATAAACCAACTGATAACCAAAGCATACGTAATTGCAATATTAATAACCTTAAATCATACGGTTCGAGTTTCCTTTAAACTTCATTCAATATTCTACTTTATAGAAATATCTAATTTTTTTGCTCTCAAGGGTTAAATCGTAAGCAGTTTTTCTAGTAAGAATATTGAGCTGTTCATGTATGAAAATATACAAAAGCTAAAGTAGACAACATTACCACAGTCGAAATATAGATTCACGTCCTAATTTTGAGTGTGATTCACACACACTGTACGAGACATAGAGTTAGAATTCTTGCATGACTTTCGCATGTAAACATACTTGATCTATCAGTATTGTTCGAAGTTGTTACCATATTTTTTTCAAGTGCTTTAGCCTGACAAAGAAACAGAATTTATAAGAATGGAAAATAGAGTTCGTTTTGATAATCACTTGTCTTTCTCGACGTCGTCGAAGTTTCTCTTCGTCAGACATTAGGTGATTGGCAATTTTTAAATGACGTTGAGCACATTTTATCTAGATGCATACAATCGATAAATTAATAAAGAATTATTGAGGATTGTTTCGACTAGATGTTTGTTTTTATTCTTACTCATAAGTAAAAACTACAAGATCAGAGTTCAACTATTTTAGAGCCCGATGAACTAAGCACACTGGGAAAGTACTCCTGAGTAATCGAAAACAATGATTCAGTCCTTTTGTTGAAAGTGTGTTGAAAAATATTTTAGTAATGAGTATAAAACCCATGGGACTAAGTTGAAATTTGATTGTTGATTTTCAATAATGGCAAGTCCTTGATAGATGTATCATCGACAATTTTCAAACTCGGTCATTTCCTATAAGAAATTCTCTGTCAATAAGTGTGATACCGAGAGATTAGAAATATACTTTTTTTTCCAAGATTTTATCTCAATGTAAAAGCATAATCGATAAAGAAATTATCAATCGTAAAAAGAACCGCATTGAAGAACAAAACAAAAAGACTTGAAGACACTTTTCAGAAGAAGGCATACAATTCATTGTACAGTAGATTCTGATCCGACGATGATTTTCAAGGCCATATTCAAATAGAACGAATTCATAGTTATTGACTTGTCGAAAAGATTTTTCCGCAGGTCGAATGTGAATCAGAGTTTTGCATAAAATTTTTTCACATCGTGTATGATATTTATTTCGATGTAACTTACTTTGATTTGATCGATTTCTAGTCGCTCTTGAGCTATTCGATTAATTTGTTCAAATGCTTCTTTTGCCTTGACATTTAATTTCCATTGAAATCTTTCGAAACTATTAGAAATAGTTACACGAAACAATCTAAACGATGAATATGTTCTTTCCTAGAAATACAAATACAAAACGTCTAGCCTTACGGTTCATCTAGAAGTTGTTGTATTGTTGGTAAATTTCCAGATGATACAAAGATTTTCGAAAGTATCTCTTGAACAGACTGTGGAATAATTGACGGATAATCTGTACATAAACATGTTGTACACTCTTCACCGGTTGATAACTCATACAATAAACGTCCAAACGCGTATATATCACATTGTTTAAAAGTCTACAAACCAAAAGACAACAAGAATAGAAATTATATGTTGATGTCTATTTTTAGATTTCTTCCGTTGACCTACATGAATATGTTTCAGATTGGAATAATAGCATCGATATTTTGATGATACGCCAGTAACAACATTTGCTATATCAAGTAATTGTATTGATTGAGTTTGTTCAAAATCAAACAAAATATTTCCTGAATGCAAATGTCCATAGGCAAGATTATTTTCGTAGAGAAAATAAAGTCCTTCTAAAATTTGACGACCTATCATTTTTATTTGATTTAAATCACATATTCTTGAGGATGTTGATGGTCCATAACGTTTCCAATAAACACCATTAGCCGGTTTTGTCTGAAATGAATTTGAAAAAATAAATGCATCTCTTAAATAATTTTAACGATGGAAGTTTTGCTACAAACTATTCATTCATTTGTCTGAATCTAAGAAAACAGTCGCCTACAGTAAATAGTAGGTAGTACTTGACAATCGAAGTGCTGTTTTTTCTTAATAAGCTCATGATCTCCACTAACTTGTCGGATACGGTGGAAATTGTATAGGTAAATTTTTTCGAAAAAGTGAAATCTGCACCAGTTGTGTTTGTATTTTTATGTATCTTGGCATGGATGGAAGAAAAATTAAAACTAGAATTCATTTTCTGTAGATGCGTAAAATGACGTCCATCGTACAGCCTGTCATTCCGTCTTTGTTTTGAAACAGTTTTCAGAGCATCATTGCAGATACAGGATGAATTCAAAGCTTTTTCTTCTCGTAATCTCATGAAATTTCATAGTTCTGCAAGTATTCCCTAAACTTTTAGACTAATTCATTGGTCGAAATGAATTCGAAGTAGATCTTCGGAAAGAGTATTCAATTCAATATTCAATTCTCTAGATGTAATTTTGATCTGTTCAAATGAGTCGATAATTTATGGCAAGACTTTTCCATCTTTGACTTATTATTACTCTATGAATATAATCTTTTAATGATCCTCTACTATGAAATCGATACACAGTCAATGTTCCATTTTCATTTGCATGAACTTCTTCGATCGGTGCAATTAATGGATGCTTAAAAACAAAACGAAAAAAAGAAATCAATAAAAAAAAACAGCAAGTGTACATCAAGCTATAGATACGTACTGAGATTGATTTGATTAATTTTAAACAATTTGTTATTTCTTTTTCTCCCAATGCTTTATCTAGACCATAGTGACACTAGAAATAATACATCAGACATTTATTCGTTTCTTCGAACAAAAAACTTCATTACCCATATTAATAGATAACGTTCATTTTTGGGACATCCACTTTTAGATGCAAGAAAGTAACTTTTATTATATCGCCATCCTTGAAAATAAATATTATATACGGAAATCATTTAAAATTATACAAATCATTCTACCGAAATCAAAAAGGGGTTCAATTAGTTGATAAATATTATTCATCGAACGAATAAACATAGATACATATTGTAACGCTGATTCTAAAATGAGAACGACTTTCAAAAATAAAACAACAATCGAACATGATATATTTATATCATCCGTAATACCAGGATAATTAATACTATGATTTTTTGGATCAAGAAAACGATGAACTATCAATGAATTGCAAAGTTCTATATGTTGTACAAGAGAATCGAGATATACCTAAACTTTTAAAATTGCTCGCAGTCAAAACATTTATATTTATGACATACTTGAAGACCTTTTTGTCTTTCAGTCATAAATGTTCGCTCCGTATTGCCGAGAATTTTTTTCTTTGGTAATTCAAAATTAAAGCCATATTCATTTAGTATATTATTGAGCACAACAAACTCTCTGTAGCGTTTGGTTATTATCCATGAAGATGAAGGATCATTGAATATACGTGTAATACGAATAGCATATTCCTAGGTTTACATTTCATGTAATTATTGACAATTTAAAAAGAATATAGTAATATTTTATGTCATACCCCATGGCCATCGATGACATACGAACTTTCAATCACACACGTCATTGGAAGCGTAGCATCAATAGGTGATTGTAAATTGCTGGCTCTTTGGGGAACAATTAAGTGAGCCATTTATATTCTATTACTATACCATTTGTCTATAAATATACAATATTGAAGGGCAATTGTCTTGTATTCTCTTTCTATCTTACTACTCATGTTGCCTCAATCAAAGTAATAGAAGAGAAATCAAGATAAAACTAGGTATAAAATACATTTTAATATAACTATATGGAGCGTAGAATGATAAAATATACACAGAAAAGAAAAAAAAGAAGAAGAACTTTAGAATACTGTTTTCGGACAATAGTTGATCGTTAATCATGTGTTTCTTTAAATTTTATCAATGTATTTTCAATGATAGCATTAACAAAAAGAAAAACATACCTACTAGGAGAATTCTACAAGCAAATATTTTTCCCCATATCGTGTGCAATCCTGTTCTATATTCGAAATGATCTGATAGAAAATGGCCGCTTCAATGAGACAAACAAAATTTGAAATTTTTTGAAGAATGTCGAGTATTTAATTAACACAGTTATGAAACGCACCGACAATATATTCTATCATATTGGAAGAATTATAATTCGATTCTATTTGACAAAGAAATATGTTACTTTATACAGATTGTCTAAGTTAAGAAAAATGATTGATATTCCAAAACTAATGGATAAGAAAGTAGAAGCAACTAATAAAAAATTTAAATATAGAATTATAATTAATTAGAAATAGTTTTAAATCATTTTTGAGTTTCGTGCGAAAGAAGACATGAAAATAAGGTAAGTAATCGATCTTTCTTTCACTCATTAAACTAGTACTCAATTCGACTAGATACTTTTTGAATTCATTGGCCCTGTCATTCATTTCTGAATTTAGTATTACTGAGATTGAACAGTGGTTTGAAGTTTTTAGAACAATGAACAATCTGTCAAAGTCAATTCGATAAAAATAATGTTCTGTGTTTAATAATTTCTAGCAACATTTGGAATGGACTTCTAGATAGGGAAATCATGTCGAAAGTTATATCATGGACACACTGTGTAGAATGATGCTTTTGCACTGGTTTGTTTTTATTATAAACAATCATTATTTCGAGCCGCTCTAAAACCTTTCAAGCAAACAAATCGTAAGAAGATCATATGGAAATGTTCAGAAATAAAATTTGTCTTATTCTGAAATGAAAACCCGCCCTATTATTCTTGTTCTATTTTTCATTTATTTTATTTGTCTATTTATTATCTTTATGTGCCCTATAAAAAACATGTTTCAGAGAGATCCCTTTACATTGGCCATCAATATCAATAATTCCGAACGAGATAAAACTGAACAAGATTTTAATAGTCCTACTATTGATAAACGATATCCAACAAATAACGCACAACGAACACCAAGTACACTTAGTAATGGAGCGAAGAAATCTGATAATGACAATTCTGAACTCGGTGATTGTTTTCTAAAATTTAATATTGTGTCATCGTCTCAAGAAAAACATCAGCTAACGAAGGCAAGAAATCGAAAAGAAACATCATCTAAAACACAAATCGAACTGAATGAAAATAATCAAGACCAACCAGCACGTTTAGTCGAAGAAATCGATGCGATAACAGCGCTCATTATTTATGATAGTTATTTGAAGAAAAATCGATTAGGAAGAAATCCGAAATCTCAAGTGAGAGAAATCTAAAAAAAATAAAGAAAAATCAATTGAATTTTAAAATTAAAACAATCTAGATCAAAACTACTGAAACATTGTCAAACTATATTTTTGATGATGTTGATCGTTTTATTGCTATTTATTCATGTCTCTTGGATCGATCTTCCGCATCACATGAGAATCATAGAAAAAATAATTCCCTTCTACAGAATAATTTACGAAGCCTATTTTATAGTTTACCAAATAGTGATGAATTAAAAACTTTTCAACAAAATGAACAATTACGTGTTTCTAGAGAAAAACAAGCCATTCTTAATCGTGTACCTTTTATTCCAAATATACAATCATATCAACGAACATGTACTTCCTATGATCTTAATGAAATGAAAAAGATTCGAGATCAACTTGGCTAGAAGTAAATCGAGAAAAAAAAAGAACGAAAGGTATTTCTTACTGTTGTCCGAGTAACCAATAAAATGAAATAAAACCTTTAATTTCTTAAATATTTACAAATCTTTTTCAATTCTTCTTTATTGCTATTCTTAAATAACGAGTTTCTAATGATCGAACGATTAGGAACAAGAAAACAACGACATCCGGATAAGACTAAGAATAAGCTAGAAAGAAAATTTCATTATTCAAAGAATCTATCTAATTCATCTAATCAAAAACAAACGTCACTTAAACGTCTTTCAAAGTCAGAGAAAAGAAATCGTCTAGCACAATTGTTTTTTCCAACTCGTTCGCGTATTAAACTTCATCAATCTCAATTGTCAACAAATAAGCAAATAAGTCCGCCGTTGAATGAACAAGTTACGAAATTAAATCAACGTGCTGTTGATGTTCGAACTGGTATCGAACAAAGTCTATCATCCTTACATACTCAACGTTTACAATATTTAACGAGTTTAAATGAAAAAACGCGTGATCTCGAAAAGGCAGCTGCAGCCTTTGAATATTCATCGTCAAAACATCTTGAAAAAGAACTTAATAAAACAAAAAAACTATCATATATATTTAAAATAGCTATTACAATATGTGTTACTCTATTCTCATTTATGGTCGGTTATTTAACTATTCAACTACTACAACATAAAGAAAGAGTATAGCTTGTCAAGAGAGATTTATTTCCTTCAGTCAGATAGGAAAATTTGAGAATTATTTTGTTCTGTTTTTTTTTTCTTCTTTGAATGTAAAGAGAAAATAAATTATTTTTTCATTTATTGGTGATCGATATATGAAACTTAATATGAATGTATATCTCTATTAAGTTCCTGAAGTCTAAATCTTATTTCATTATAACATCTTCCCTCTCTCTCTCGCTCGCTCCAACCTACGAAGGACTATCAGGTAATCAAATAAAAATATATGTATTCAATTCTCCTTTCATCTTTTCTATGAAATAAATCGTATCATCAAATAATAGTACATGAATCATTTCTTGAAATATTTATATTTAAGGATAGATATAATAAGACAAATTCGCTTGTATACACACACATAATTAAACAGAGAAATGTACATGATACAAACAAGACATACACAGAAAAAGAGATAGAAAGATGCGTTTTTTTTCTACAGAAAATGAAATCCCATGCTTTTGTTTTTCCATCCGCAAAAATTCATCTCACATAGTTTTTCTTAACAAGCTCCGTTTTTTTTTTCGGAATGTTCAACCGACGATACATAGAAAAAAAACGTTAGCCAAAACAAAAACGAGGATATAGACAGAGGAAAAAATACAACTTCAACAACGATGTTTTTCTTTAATGTTTCCTTTTTCGTACTGTTTTTTGCCCTGACACACACAAGAATATTCTACATAGTAAAAAAGGGAAAGAAGGTTAAGGGGAAAAAGGGAAAAATATTCTCCTCATTCAACGAATCCATGCTAAAAAAACAGAACACAAACTAAGTAAATGAAATGAGATTTTCCTTATCAGAATGTTTTCTTTAATGTATATATATATATATATATACATGTATATGTATGAATAGTATAATTTTCCATTTTAATCATGTTCATGAAATGCTAACCAATACCAGCGAAATGATTGTAATCATCATTATTTGAGCTATTCGGTGTTTTATCAAACTTTTTTACTTCCTCTTGCATCGATTCTTTTAATTTCAGTATAGCATTCGTATCATTAACTTGATCTTCGCCATAATTAAAATTTGGCACCTCAGATTGTGGAGGTGGTGCTTGTTGTTGTGGACCAGGTGATTGTTTCATTTGTTGATCATAATCACCTGAGAGAAAAAAATTCTTTAAAAAGCAACACAACGAAAAATTCATTCATATTACTACCATTTATCGAAACATGATGAGACATATCAGGTGGCAGTGAGGACATATGAGATAGATGTGGATCATGATACTTAAAGAAATGGCAACATATATACAAGTAAATATGGAAACATTTTACTTACCATTTGATTAGGTCCTGGCGGCATTCCACTGGGCATACTTCTCATACCATATGGTGCCATTTCACCGCCATTTGAATCTTGAGGACTTGGCATCATCGGTGTTGTTGGTGCGTGTCCCGTTGGACATGGAGTCTATATTATATATATAATTCTTTGCATAGGAAAATAAAACTTTTCAGAATTGCTGTTGTACACTATCTGTCAGTGGAAAGATGATCAGTTGTCATAAGTAATTATGCAAATTTTAAACTTTCGAGTAAACTACGACCACAGTCACGAAATGTATTTTTATGTCTACTACTTAGTACTGATATATATATACTCATTTTTGAACTCTTTCTTGTGAGAAGCATCTATTGAAGTCTATTTGGAATCCATGACTGGGGATGAATGACAGAGTCTCTCCTGATCTATTACGTCTGATTTTGAATGAATTCATCATAATGATGAGTATTAATAAGATTCGAAAACATAATTTTTTACCAGTCAATAGTAAATCAAATGAAAATGGGAAAATGATATTTGTTTGAAATGTATCCTTGAGAGTGGAATCGAGAGAAACACGTGGATTTCGGCTTTTACAATGAAACTGAATAAAAATTTCGCTCAAATCTTTCACTTTATCTATCTCTATAAACTATCAAGAAGGCTTGTAACTCGGAGCTATCACCTGTCTTTAGATCTACTACGGATATTTTACAAGACATATACATACACCATAGGGAACAGGTGACGATGATGAATAACCTCCAACCTACGTTAAATAAAAGAATAAAAAACAATAAATATAATTCAGAATAAATTTACTCCTGGTGAATTCGTCATAAACATTCGTGGTCCACTTTGATTCATGGATGGTGACATAGCTGGTGGCATACCTTGTGATCGATATGCATTAGGAGGTGGTGGTCCACCGGGACCTGCGTGGCCCATTGGATTTGGCGGTAGACGCGTACCGGGAGAAGTCATACGTAGACCTTAAATAGAAAGAACGCTATTTTTCTCGGAACATAAAGCCATCGATAGAGAACTACCATTACGACCGCCATCCATTTGTGGTGGCATTAATGATCCACCATTGGGTCCAGCCTATAGATGACAGATCATAATTTACATCCATACAGTTTGTTTGTTTTTTTTCTTACTGAATAATCTGGTTGAGACGACATGCGAACAAGTGAACGTGGTGGTGCATTAGGATAACGAGGATACTGAAAACAAGAGTTATGTATTACTAATATTTTGAAGAAAAACAATTTCTTTTGATGGTACTTGATTCATCATTTGTTGTCCTGGTGGCTATAGAAATTAAAAAAAACAGTTGGGTTCGTTTTTTTATTCGTACCGAACATCTCTTACTGGAAAGAAAGGTACATTTGGGTTATGCATTCCTTCATTGACATTCATTGGCATCGGTGGTGGAGCATTTGGATTCGTATTTGGCTAGAATAAATATAGAAAATGAAAGTTAACTGAAAAGCAACTAAATCGAATGTTTGTTTTCTCCTTTGCATACTTGAGGAGGAATACCATTTGGAGCATAGTTAGAATTAATAAAACCCTACGAAATAAATTGATTTGTAAATTTCATTCAATACGAGAAAAATAGGAAATTTACATAATCATGAAAAGCTTTTGCTTCTTCTGAATGAGGATGCTGATCTCGACGTTCTGGTGCTGCACTGTATAAATCCCAGAAGACACTAAAACGATCAGATGTTATTACTGGTAAACTCTAGAACAGTATTTCTCACCACCACCAGCTAAATAAAAATCCTGGTGCTTCACCAAGTGACATTTTAGTCGGTTCCCATTTCATCTGTAGATTAATAAATAAATATATGTATTATAAAATTCTATTTGAATGTAAAGGAAAAAAAGTCGAAAAAATGTTCTTACATCAGCACAAAATCCCTGAGCAGCTTTTACTGCTCCAATATGGTACAAGTACTCATAGACATACAAATTCAATCTAAATTGAAAGAATGAAAGTAAAGAATAAATAAGAATAAGAAATCATAAGATCTTTACTTTTCTTTTGCATGCATATCGGATGGAGCACTAACACCTTTATTTTTGCCGTACATGATTGATGGTGATTTAATTTAGAGAAAAATAAATAACGAACAGCATCGGATGTGAAATCTATATCAATGAAATATTCGATCTGAAATATGACGTGTACATATATACTTGTCTTAAGTTTAGATAAATATGAAAAAATTTGATTGACTGATTGATTTTTATGGTAATAAATTCTGTCAAGTAGAGATACCATTGTTCCACTCCTCTACCTCTATTAGATCTAGCATAGAAATCGTAGTTGTATAAAATAATTAACTAAAAGATGTTTTAAATTTTCAAGAAATTATAATGAGAAACAAATTGTTGTTTTTTCTTTGTTCATGTTGACCTAAATTCGTAACTCAAAGATGTACTCTTTGGTAAAGGTTCGAATTAACCCTTTCATTGGTCAAGAAAGAAACCAATCTCAACTTACATGGAAACTATAGTTTATTGTTTGTTCATCAACTATCATTGATGATGACGATGATTAATATACAAACACATATAAACTTTTGCAACTGAGTATCTTATGATCTGTGGTCTGGTGTAATAGATTGGCTTGGTATCATAGATTTGTTTCTCAGCTACACTTCGTATATACACACGCACTAGGAATTAAGATTCTAATTTATTTTCAATTCAAAAGCGCTAACTAAGAAACGTGCTAAAGGATTTTGGGTGTATTAATAAAAAATAATATAGATGTCGCTAATTTTGTATAAGTCACTAAGAAGGCTTAGCATGGTAGCGATACATGGAATGACTATCGTGTATACAGGTTATTCCTTGTGCTCTATTGTCTTAAAATGAGTCTTGATCTTTAAGTTTGTATCTTGTTGTTTATGGTACAGCTGTAGTTGGACTTTTACCAAACAATCTTTCAATTGTAATTTATGCATAAATTTAAAAAAATTGTTTCTTCGATGAGAAAACAATGAATATCTAATTGTTTAAAATTTTTATTATAAAAATTAAAGCGAAGATTATCAACAGCGATTTATGCTAAACTCCTGAAAAAATTCAAAGATGCGAAAAAGAACAATAATGCCACATACACACAGTCATATTCTTTCTGATAGTTGATCTTTCTTTAACACACGTTACGCTGTGCGCAACCTCAATCGTGATGAGTCTTTTATGCAAAAAAAAAGATTCACCCAATGTATCTATTTTTTCTTATCACCAAATTGAAATTGCATTATATTTAAATTAGATTCAATTTACAGAAAGCGTGTGTATGTCTTAATGCATAAGTGTGCTAAATCATTGTAGTTTTAGAATTGGCGACTGAATCATCGAACACTAGACCACGGATCATTACTTCAATTAGTCTCTCTCAAAAATTGTCTTTAATCATGAAAAATTAAGATTCCAAATTATTGTGTATAGTGCATGAGTATATTTCGCTCTAAATAACAACTAGATACAGATGAAAAATGAGTTTATTTTCTGAGTCAAGAAGTTGTAAAAGACAAGAAAACAAATATGCATAATATAGATTGAAAATTTTAGAAGCTATTCTTTTATGTATGATTCATGCTAACTGTTTCGTTTAATTCACATAGTATTCATGAGAAGTATGACTTTGCCAGTAAGATCTTCTTCAAACTATGATGTAGGATTAACATACTCGATATGATTTAGAAGAAAATTCAGCATTAATTTTATCATCATAGAATATAGTGCAAAGTTTTCAATAAACGAAGTACAACGATAAAAGAGTGCTTGTCTTTTACACAGTAATTGAACTATGAAAATGTTTTTTTTTCATTCGACTCATTTTCAATATGATAAGATATTTCTAGGCTTTTTCATATATGAAACATCTATTAATTTATGATAAAGAATTCATTTTCGTGTCCATAAAATAGTCGTATGCTTTTGTCTTTATGATGTAACGAAGCGAGTAAAAAAAGCCAATGTCTGTATATTTATATTCATGTCAATCGTCGACATAGATGAATTCATCAATGACTATAATTATAGTTCTCACGAATTCAAATAGTTCCAGAATCTAAACCAATAACTGTGATAAGAAAAAGAAACATGGCTTTAATTTTACTAATGCACATATAGCACCTTTACGCTGCATTCTTTTCTTTGTTTGTTGTTCGCGACGTAAATCTCTTATTTTTACCTGCAAACTACAATTGAAAGAAGCATTAGAATAATTGATTTATTCCTCTAGTTTCCATAGAAATATGTTAAGTGACCTTTTATGTTTGTGACTAAGATCTGTCAAGTATACTCATAAAACGCTGACTTGTTACTTATATTCACTAAGTTTTCGAAAATGTAGTTAAGTTCACCTAATTCTATGTTTGCAGCATCATCGACGTACATATCATCAAATTTCATTTTCCAATATTAATACATACCATCGAAATGAGTCTTTTTGTTCACTAGCATCGGTCGTATACGATCGCACAATATTTCTTGATTGAGACTACTTTACTTAAATTACAATACTAGTGAATTACATTTTGATGATTTATTCATCATAAGACATATCAGTTCGGTTTCTATTCAAAACTATTTATTTAACAATTACGATCGAGTACCGAAGTATTTCTATAGGAAGCAAATCTTATCCTTGCATTCTTTATAGTAGAAAAAGAAATCTTCATACGAATAAATCAACATCATTCAAAGAAGACTTTTCGAATAATGTAAACAGAAATGAACGTGAGAAACTTTAAGGCTTTGGATATGTATGTGCTTTATTGTGGAAAAGAGCTTAACTATGTTCAGTAATTAGTTGAATATGATTTAATATCGATAAAATTCTTCAAGATACATTTTAATCGGTTCGCTTTTGAATATATTTAAAATTCATGCCATTGAAATAGAGCTTAGACAATAATTTAATTGTGCGCATATCATTTCATATGTGAGAAACATGAAACGAAATGGCCGAAAAAAACACTTTGTAACTCGTTCGATTAATTTCTTTTGTCCATTTAAATAGACTTTCAATCGAATGAATAGATGTATGATAAGAATAAAGAAAATGATTTAGTGCATACTGTTACTAGAAAAAATACTTCTTGAAGCGTGTCGTAATATGTAACAAATTAATCTTGTCTAGCTGATAAAGTACCATCAGAATCTAACGAGAGGTATCGAGCAATTTTTTTCTTGCTGTTTTAAAACATTGTCAAAGTTGGACGATCGAAGGGCTTTTATTTTCAATAAGGTCAATAATCCATGAAAATAGATGTCGAGTATATATAATTGAATTAATTATATATGAAGGAAATTTAGTAAATACAACACATAAAATTAATAAATTCAGTTTTTGCACCTAAGATAATTTATTTTGATGAATATAAGAAAAAAAGTATGAAGGACTGAAAATATTGAATATTACGTTCTATTTTCATTGGTGTTATCATTGTCATAATCAAGATCTTGATCTAGGCGTAATTCAATGGAGTCGTTTTCACAAAAATTTGAAGCTATCATAGAAGATATATCTGATTTAATTAATTCTTCATCGTCATCATCATCCAATGGTAACATGGTTGATGGATGTTGGTGATTGCTAGTAAGGTCGATTTTTGAAAATGAATTGACATGAATTGTTAAATATAAATTTGTTTCATTATTCGTATGATCATTTGCATGCTGATTAATTTTTGGTTTAGTTTGTAACCTATGTGTGATAAGACCAATGAATTTGGAAAAAGTTAGACTAATCACTAAAAATAGCATGCGAATAAACGGAATCGAATAGATCGACAGGTTGTTAAGAAACATGTTTTGACAAATGAATGTCTCTCAAATCAATACACATCGAACAGAAATAAAAAGAAAAAGAAAAAGCAACGAAAGAAACAAACGATCATACACAAAGTATGAGTAACCAACGAACGTCACCTTCTTTTTTTCTTTGTATATAGATAACTATTATCACGTTTTACCGACGTAATAAAGTATACACAGAGTCAAACGAATAGTTACACATACACAATATTATGAGAGCGAGGTGAACAAAATTTTATAACTTTGTTTTTGATTACTGACAAATGATTTGACTTCATCGAGTTATTTTGTTATTCGCTAGGTTCTTTTTGCGTTTTGACGAACATCAAGATCAATGAGAGTTTCTTCTATTTTATTGATAAAGTATGCTATTTTAGTTTCGATTTCATTAACATTTTCATCAAGCTGAAGATATTCTTCATATGAAACCTTCTTGAAAATATCTAAATAATCATGCATGGAATAGTTTGTATTTTTAATTCAATAAAACTATCATGTCAAAGCATTATCTAGCGTGTTTTTACATGACTGAAAATTGGATTTCGTTTTAAAAGCGAATATACAACGATTTCAGTAGATTTTCTATTTTTAAACGTACTATAGCGTATCAAGTTCTTAAATTCTTCTATCCATACTAAGCAAATATAAACCATGGTTACGATTCAAAATAGAAAATATTATCAATACTTTATCCAATCAAGGACGAAAATTTTAAATTGCATTTTTTTAAGAGTAAAAGAAAAATGTGTGTTCATATTTTTCAAATGAAAACAATAGTATAATCAATTCTCAAGGAATACATTATCATCTTTCCTCGGTTGAATTTAGCGAATGAGTTCAAATTTCTCTATTTTAACCTGTCAGTCATTTATTACTCTGAACTCAGAATTGCCGTATGTTAAAAATAGAAGTATTTTTTAATTGCACATTCATCATATGTCTTACATCAAAACATGTCGAATAATATAACAATTACAATGTCATAATTACCTGCATTGGTTTCGTCGTTACTAAACAAAAAAATAAATAACATCAACCAAAACAAAAGAACGTTCCAAAGTTAGTAACGCAAGTATTTTTAGTTCTCTATAGAAAAAGATTGAAGAAAACTGTGTTTCTATGGATTTTGATAGCATTAACAATACTCAATATTTTTACGATTTTTTTATTATTCATCTATAAATCTAAAAGCAGTAATAAAGTTTTAGTACGAGTCTTTTTTATGACAATATACTAGGTAAGCTAGGGTGACAAAAGTTTCTTCGATCGGCATCCTTAATTGCATCTATGCACTTTTTCTTTACAGTAAGTTTCTTTTTATTTAAATATTTGAATCGACCTGTCTTCACATATTCTATTTTTATTCGTTCCATAAATACAAGACAAGGATATGTGATTATATCAACAACAAAGATATGATGACGAGTTTTTTCCTGATTATTTCGACTGAAGAACAAATCATATGTTACTAGATGCAAAACATTGACTTAAATATCATAGTCGTGCACTTCTGCATGTGCATGTTTTTAGTTGCGTATATGAATGGAAGAGAGAGAAGATAAATGCAATAAAGATACAATTCACTCTCAGTAAAGTGGTAGCAAATTCAGGAGAAAAGCCTCTTTTCAAAACCTATCTAGTCTAATACGAGCAACAGTACAATCAAATGAAGAATATTTTTACTAGTAGAAAATTTTCTTTAGCTTTGTATCATAGTAATGATCCTAGATGTATACCGTTAGTATATCTTACTTTTGATTAAGCTTCATGTTTCCTGTTTCTAAGTCCTGTTTCATTAAATTTTGCTCTTCTTCATCTAAATTTCCATCCTTATTAGTATCATATTGATTAATTATTTTTTTAATTTCATCATCAGTATAACCACGAATCTTGAAAAGCAATAAAGTTTTTAGGAAATATTATATTCACTTATGGAGATATTACCTTGAGATTCGTTTCGAAATCAGTCGATTTATTTTTCCATAGTAATTTATGAAAATTCACTGAAAAAAGTTTTATTTTCAATGTTTGCAATGTTTTATCTGATATAACTCGTGAATATGTTTCATTGATGATGGCTAAAAACATATTTAACAAAACAAAATAGACGAAATAGATATATGAAAATAGAAATAATGGTCCAATAATATGACCAATTTTTCTCATTGCATAAAGATCAAAATCTCCCAACATCATTCTAAATAGAGTAAAGCTAAAATAAACGATTGTAGAATATTGTCATCACAGAAATATAATTAGAAAGAAAGAAAACAAATAAAAATTTACATTGATGTACGAAATGATCTCCATTCTATTAAATATCTACCAAATAAGATCCAACCGAGTTGTGTATAGGAAAGAAAAATAATTACGAAAATCGATGAAAATGCAAAAATTTCATTTAAACTAGATGATATTGTTTTGTTAAGTAGAAGCATTGTTTTATTTATATTTAAATACTTAAAACTTTTCAACCATGTTATTGCTAGCGTAACGCCTAAGTAAAAGTCGGAATTAATTTTCAATGTAAATAATTCTTCGAAATTCGGATAATTGTTTTCAATTTTTAATAATACTCCAAGAGATTTTGTTGTAGACAAATGATTTGATACTTCATATAGAATGCTTATGAATGAAAAAATGATTGAAATAAAATTTATTATATTCCATAAATTGAATAAAAATAAATATTTTTCATTAGAAATCTTCAAATATAAATATTATGGTTTTTTTTTTGTTCTAGAAAACTTCACAATTCACTTTACTTCAATGATACATTCGATTGTTTGAATGATAACAATAAGAACAAATATTATTTCACAAACAAGAGTCACATAATCAATCGACGACATGTACTAAAATAGCATATATTTCCTTCAAATTGACTTTTGTCTTGTCGAAATTTAGATTTACATGAAATTCTAACGAAAATCAATCAGTTTTATCATCCACGTACGCAGTTTGAAGCAGAGAATGATTTTATAAATCACAGTAGCTAGCAGCCACAATCAAGTTTTGTACATGACACATATCAAATCGTTACTTTATAATTCTTGTTTACTTCGAGAAATAGATTCGACTCGAACATTTCATATTTATACAAACTGTCCATTCAATGTTTTACATGTTGCACATGATTGATAGAAGGCCTGGTTGAGAATTTAAAAAAAACTGATGCTCTGTTATAAACATAGAAAGTTTTAACTACTTTTGCGGGATTTACAAAAATCCAAAATACATTCTGATTGATTGTAAAAATCGGAAATATTTTTTTAGAGGCTTCCGTACATTTTCTTTTGAAGCCTTCTAAAAGGTTTGAATTTCGTTTTTGACATATTATAGTCATGTATTGTTTTTGTTGTCGATTGTGTGATTCTCGATTAAGCGATGCGTGTGTAGGAGTAAGCATGCAAAATCTCAATCATCCCCCATTCAGAAATCTTACGTTATCTTAAGCACTCATTTTATGAGCAACATTCATGATCATTGTCTTTCTATTTTCATAGACTATTTCATAAAAGAACTAGTCTGTATTATACCCTTATACAGATTGAACAAACGAAAGTAGAATGATTCATTGATGCCGACTGTAGGAATCATGCAAACTCCAGATAAATCACACATCTCGATCCAACTAATAATGTAAGGCATTGCAAATCAGAAAAAAAAGGATTTTCTATTAGCTGTGTAAACTGCATATTGAATCTCAATTAAAAACTACATATCTTAGACTCAAAACTTGCACAACTGTTGGGAATGTGTTAACAATGAAGAAGAAGAAGAAGAAGAAAAAAGCATCTGAAAATTCATCTATTTACAATAGTCTAGATTGATTATTTCGTTCACTACTTACACGAACCAATTGAACTGCTCGTATATATGCCGAAGTAATAGCACCACCTACATAATGATGAAATATTTTTCATTATAAATATGAGCACGAAGTATTTACGTACCCGATGATGGATATTCTGCAAGAAGACTAAAAGAAATATGTTAAGTGTAACAATTCATATTTTATCTCACCGAATATGACAAAATAAGTTGATATTTGGATTAAAAGCAATAACATCAAAAAATATTGCTCGTGTACCTCGATTAATCCATGCGTTTATTTCTAATTCTCGAAGAATTTCCATAGTTGTGTTAGCACTGTAAAATTTAGAAAAACATTCTTCAAAAATTTTCCATCATATTACATCGTACTCTCGAGTAAACAATTGTACATAACCACCATCACCGTATGTGGATACGATACCCGTATGCAAATTAGCTTTTGTGATTTGAGCCGAAGTATAATTCCAACTGTAAATATATAGTTTTCATATATAATTGAAGAAGAATAGTAGAACATACGCATTCGAAGTTCGAACATTTAATGAATTATTACCATACGCTGCTCGATCTTCTTGATCCGTCGTGTATTCTGCATGGCATACTTGAGTAAAATTTCGTTTTAAGAATTCTTTATGGAGTTCACAAGAATTAGGTTTAATCTTAAATATTAATTTCATCGACACAGGGGGGCAAATAAGTACAGATATATATATAAACGTGCATAGATCAATTTACTCGAATTTGCCTTAATCGAGCGACTCCTATAGTTAATAGAGAATGTTTTTATCACTGAAATCTTAAAAATAATATTTTCTTTGTCTTATTACCAAGGATTTTATTTTCATTATATATGTAACCATACTTAGTTTTGGATGTTTTCATCGCGGCAACATCAAATGTATACAAGCGTGTGAAAATAGGTCCTCGTAATACCTGCGACAAAAAGGAATATCTCCAAGCCGACATATTTTATTTAATGAATAAAAGTCGACCTTCCAAAAATCTTCACCACCACTTTTTGCAACATCACTAAATGTATTTCCATCGTTTGTTTTTGACATAAAAAATGCTTCTCTGAACATATCTGTAAATTCATATGTTCCATCGTTGGTTCTAGTATAACTGACTGATTGAGAAAAATTCGAATTTTAATCAAGTATACAAATACATTTCAAAAACAAAAAACTTAACAAAGAAATAATCTCCTCAAGTGATTTGACTTCATTCTACTCAAAGATGATATACACTAGGCAATCTGAATTCATAATAACCTAGTTGATAAATGTGAATGTTTCACATCTTGAGTTTTTATTTGAACAAACCATTTTCTCTGTCAAATTGTGTATCGCACTAAAGTTTCTATTCGTTGAAAATCTACAAGATTTTCAACACAAAGGTGTGTAACATCTACAAAATATTAGACTTTTTTATAAGATAGTAAGTAGGCATAGCAAGGCACAATAGTTCAATTAGAAGTTCGAGGTATGGGCAACAATGGAAAATGTAACTTCTTTCGTTGATTTCATTCTGAAATATATTCTTCTAAAGAAATAATCCAGTACAATGGACATTACTCTTGCCGATTAGTTGATCGTGTCAGACCTCAATCGAATCTATTCATTGTTGAAATACTATCATGTTGGATAACATCCGACAGGAGCTATGTGTTCTCTTGAGGACAGTACTGCATGATTAGATGTCTAGACCAATAGATATAAACAGTTAATTTATATTTCATTAAATGTTTCATTGGTTATATCAATCATTAGTAAATACCAAGAGAAATAGAAAAGCAAGTATATAAAAATAATAATGCTTCATTTATTATAATTCAAGGTTGAACTATATCCATCATTTTAAAATTGATTTGTCGATCAATTATAGTCATTGACTTAGTTTCTTTTTCTTTATTGTATTTCTATTTTTCTAAATTCAAATTCATATTTCGTGAAAAGTTACTATGTACCAATGATGAAATTACGCTTTCAACTCTATGTAAAATAGGACTCGGATGAACAGAAAAGAAATGATGAAAATGTATGTATGCTCTTTTAATACAATCATTTTTCGTTTATAATTTTTTAAATAGATTCTAGCATATACATGTGACGAAGAAAACATATGTATCCGACATTCATTCCCAATAGTCAACAGATGGCTTTTGAATATTTTATCAAAAACGACAACATTCTCTATTTCATTATTCATCGTTTCTTATTGAGATTGAAAGTCTACCTAACAGAAAATAAATTCTAATTTCAAAACAAATCGTGAAACTTAATTTACATTCTATCGAAACAGTCGATTAGTTATCAACGTACTTGTACAAATAATGATAAGACATGAACCATAAAGAATGATTTCTCGTATTGATATAGAATTATTCTCTTCGACGTTTATTGTTTTCGATTTAACTTAAATAAAGGATTTTTTATCATAGTATTGCAATTTATGTATATTCTCACTAGTTGACTGAATTGTCGATGAAGTTGAATTCGAATCTATGGTAACAAATGATGTTTGCGATTGATTCTTTTTCATTCTTAATAAGTTAATTTAATTAACGCGCGAAGATAATGGAGTTTATTTCAAGAGTACACCGCCAAAACAAGACCACAAAAAGCTTATTATTCTTTGATTAAGATAAATAAATAAAATAGATAAGTATACGTTTAAAGTCTGTCAAGAAAAACAGATCTCATGAAAAGACTAGACAATAATCACAATAAAAGACTTTTAGTGTGTCAATTTAATTTTGATTCATTTTCATTCCACTCAACGGTCTTGAGCGTTCGGTTCCATCTTTTCCTTTGTGTAACGATGTTTGACTTTGAGGACGAAATGTTGTTGGTGGTGAATTAGTCGTTCCCGAAAGTAAACTTCGCATGGGTGTTTGCCGATCCGAATTATTTCCTTCAAGTTCATTACGAATCATTTTTTCCAAACGTTCATGTCTATCTTCTGCATTCAAGTGATTATCCTAGAAAGAAGCATATGATTTCTTGTGCTCGTTTGTTTTATTTTTCCGAATATATGCATCATTTACTTCAGAAGTATTATTCAAAATTCTTGTTAAAGCTTCACGTCGTTTTATTCTACTCTTTTCCAATGCTTCCAACTTTGTCAAAACATCATCGATCTATGTGATCGAAAGAAGAAAAAAACAAATAAACGAAACAGAACATGTTGATTTTAGTTTGTTTATTTAATAAAAAAAAAGAAAAGAAATCCTTACTCTAGAAACAATATTTCCAATGGAATATTCCATTCGATCAATACGTCGTACTACAATGGTAAATTCATCATATGTTATACTGTTAGAAGTGTCAGTGTGATTTTCATTTGAATCTTTCGAATTGATATTTCTAAATGATCAAAATTTATGATTGAATTTCATTTTGAAGTACTGTGCTTTCTCATTTACTTTGCACCCTGTGGTTGTTTTTTAAAATCTTTAATATCGTTATTTAAATTATTTTCTAATGCATCAAGATCAGATTGAAAATGAACTTGTTCACCATCACGAAGTACTCGATCACCATCAACATCGTATCGTGAAAAAACATTTTCGATTTCAATATCAGTATATCCACGAGCTTTTAAATCTTGACGCCATTCATCGAACTAAACGTCAACGTATTGCTTCTTATAGTGTTTTCTATTTCATATTTATTGTACGTACTTCAATAATTCCATCTTTGTTCAGATCAGCACTTTTCAATGCATTCTTTATATCAATGATGCGCTATAGGAACAAAAAGAACACGACACGTATTCAAACAAGAATATAACAATGACAAAAATAGTTACATCACGTTTCAGATTCAGACGATCGAGCATTTTTTCATACGATTTTTTAAAGTAATCACCCAACTCAAATTCAGATTCTTGTGTTGATAAATCACTTTTGACTTCTGAATATGTATCGTTAATGATAGCCAAAAACATATTCAATAATACGAAAAAGACAAAGAAGACATATGTCAAAAAGAATAATGGACCAAGAATACGATGTGCCTCCAGAATAGCTTAACGACAAAAAAAATTACAAATAAAAACAAATTATCAATCAGATCAAATAAGAAGAAGACAAAAAGTAAATCTATTTTACCATCAAAGTCGAAATCTCCCAGAATAATACGAAAGAGTGTAAAACTAAAATAAATTTTGAGATGATTCGAAATTTCTATCATTTCAATAAATGTCTTTTAATACTTACATAGATATGGCAAATGTTTTATAATCATCAACCATCGTACCAAATAAAAGATAGCCCAATTGTGCATATGCCAAAAACACAATCATGAACATAACACTGAAGCCCAATACATCTTTCGCACAACGTGACAATGTAGTAGATAATTGTGTCATTGTTTTATTGAATGATACATATTTGAAGATCTAGATACAGATTAATTCATTTTGACAATATTTTACATTGAATATTGAACTAAGTCTTGAATCAAAACTGTAGTAAGCACATTCATACGAAAATTGATCCGGGTCATGGTGTAGATCAATTTCATTTGATCATGATCTAGCCTAGATTGATGACGATGTTCACTTCACTTATTGATTGAAGTTTAAACGAAACTATTTATGTGATATTAGACTTGATGGTATCAAGTCATTCAAAAATAAATGCTAATTTTTAACTGACAAAACCTTAAATATTCCAAAGTTTTGGCTTCATCACATAATCTATCGCCCGAAATACTTACATAATTGACCTTCGAACCAAACGTTTGAAGAATATATCTTTCTACAAATCTCTTAGATTGATTTCGTTGTTCTTATTCTGAGAAAAAATAATATAGTAATCAGTGATTTTTTTTGTCAAGTTTACAAATTTCAACGTAGTTGATGTTCTTCTTTTCGGACGAATGATGCGTATCAAACAGTGTATATCATTAAGATTTGTCTTTGAGTAAGATTTCCAGTCGTGAGTTTTATTTGCAAGATACTACAGAAGTGCACAATTTTCTTACTAATAAGATTTGAGATCTAACTATACTTTCTGGTAGTTATAGTTCATTTGAATTCATATAATGGCCTTAGGCATATAACTTAGACGTCACTTATCAGCTAAAATATTTCTTATGTTAGATCAAATGCATCATGAGCATTTTTGTTTAATAAATGGCACAGTATCTTCTCCGATGTATTCAATGTACGTGCGCTGCTGTAACTTAATCTAATATGATTAGTAACGATTGACACTAGACAGTACGAACAATTTGAATATGATAACACAATCGTATTCCCACATAAATCGTTGTCTTCTAACTTCAATTAAGATTATTTTGAATCTATGCGGGGGAAAAGAAAGTGTACCTTAGTCAAAGTAAACAAACAATCGACAGTTGACTATGATAGATCAATTTAAATAGGAATGTTTGATTGAAACGATAGCGATGAGTAGACATACAAATACATGGAACATGTGTTATATTCAACAGTTATTGAATATTATCTTAACTGAAATTCAATGTGCTTTCAGAATCATTGTTGTATGTTTAAAAAAATCAATTAGAGAGTTACCGATAAATTTGTCATTTTTTAGATGATTGAATACTTTCGCAATGTACATTTGATATATTCAGCTAAGTCTATGTAAATCTGAAAGAATCGGCTCAAGTTCATATCAGATTAAATGATTTTCTAACAGAAAGTATCTGATTACGAGTTTTTCAAAAAACCGAAAAGAATTAATTTCAATGTGACTGCATCAAAATATATATATATATACAAAGAGAAATGACAAGTTATCATATTTTTCAAGTATCTATCGTTTCTTACTTTGATCCAGGCAATGAAAACTGTAAATGCAATAATATTATTAAATTGTGTTGTCCAATAAGTAAGAAATTCAAAATCAGCAAAACTATTTTGATTTTTTAATAGTTCATCAAGAATTTGTCCGACTTTAATCTGGCGATAAATATTAAATGCAACACAAACGTACGAAATCAAAATAATAACTACGTCGAGAATATTCCATAGAGTTTTAAAATATTGAAATTTAAACCGTGCTATCTAAATTATGAGAAATAGTTTTTTTTCCCTTTCAAATAGAAAAAAAACACTAAAATTAATTATTCACATACTTCAATAATTTCTTCAACTGTATAATAAGCAGTAAAAATAACAAATAAAATTTCACATCCCAGTACAAAATAGTCCATTGATGAAACATACTAAAATCAGATACATATGTAATTATATATACGTATCTTTGTTCTTTAGTTCATTGAACAAAACAACCTTACACGTATTAATTTAACAGTTGTAAATGATTTTGATGATACGGCTCCACCTGATGCTGGAAATTCGACGGTTAATTTTATTTGACAAAATAAATTTATATTCGCATTATAAACGGTAAAGTCCAGGAAAACCACACGTGTACCACGATCAAGCCATAAATTTTCATTGAGACTGTTCAGCTGTGCTTTAGCACCATCATAATTGACAGTTAAATCTTGCACATAGCCACCACCACCATATCGAGATATTAAACCACTTGTTGATGAACCTTGAAGTTCTTGTGATGTTCTATAATGCCAACTGAAAAAACAAAAATAAAATTTGTTAGAATAAAAATAGACATTGAAAAGTGAAGACGAATCGTACGCTGATGCTGTTAATGTATTATTTTGTGGTTCGTAACTACTACGATTTTCTTTGCTACTACTATATGGTGCATAGCATTCGAAAATTGTTGATCGAAATTTTTTATGAACACTACAAGAATCGTTTGTTACCTGAATGAAAATTAAACAACGGAATTTTATAGTTGAAAATAAGAAAAAACAAGCAACTTACGCGAAGTTGTCGAAGTCGAGGTAAGCCGAGAATTTTATTTTCAAATAAAATATAACCATATTGATTATTTGTCAGATTTTCACCATTGTACCATGTTTGAGTAAATAAACCATCGAGAATAGGTCCACTCATAACCTAGAATGTCTTGTACATTCGTTTAGAAATGATTCATAAAGGAAAGGTGCCTTACGTCCCAGAAATCTTGAAAACTTGATATATCATTAAATGCTGGCTGAGCACCAATACCCGAAACTGTTTGTTCAGTAAGTATGGTACGTAAAGCCGTTGTAAAATAATACGTTTTCGTTGATGTCATTCCGAATGTAACTTTAAATTGAAACAAAAGTATTTGCTGGATCAAAATCACAAAAAGACTATAATATGTCACACTGAATTTCAGTTTTTGCTTCGTTCATTCAAAGTATGAATGTATGAAATTCTCATTTCTCAGATTTTAACATTGAATTCATTCTCTGTCGAACGACCTTCAATATGAAACGTTTCATTTTTACAACTCTCATATCCTTATGACAAGAAAATTAAAAAACCATCTACTTATTTTTATTTCAATGAAGCAATCACTATTTGTATAAATTAAACTAAATATTAGAAATGAACTGATTCAATGTGACCTAGTATTATTGATCAGTTCAAGTTTGTAAACAATAACATGAATGACAAATAACTGTTTCGTGTAGTCCGAAGTATCTATTTAATAATTCGATAGAAGGAATAAACAATATTTGAAAAATATTGTATACACATCGCATACTTGTCACGCACGATGAGTTTTATATTCCGAAGCAATATCAAACACAACAAAAAAACTATTTTTGAGTAATTTCATGCTTGGGAACAATTTCATCGGACGTTTTCTTTGAAATCTTTTCATGTGTTTTGTTTTCACAAGAGTTAGACGGATCTATATCTACAGCAACTTTGATTCTATCGAAACTTTTAGTCGAATATCAAATGTCATATATTTTTCATCCTTCACACCTTTATTATGATATACGTAATAGTAGCAAAAAAGTGTTTTTGTCTACGTAAAAGGAAACATTTAAAGTTCATTTTTTTCAGAGAATAACGCCATGTATGCTATAGAGGACATTTGTATTTGAGGAGAGCGTTGGTTCTAAATCGTATGAAGTACTAGATCAGTTTCAAATGAATGTTTTCTACTGATCGATGAGTTGACTTCTCTTCTGAAATATAACTTTTAAAACTTTGAATGTCTAAAAATTCCTTCATATTCGAAAAGGTCATTCTATCTACTTGAATTAAAAATTCTTTCACTTCTTAGAAAATCTAGAACATGTTTATTGATTCATTGTAATTAAAATCAGTTCATTTTTTTTAAACACAAAACTATTTCTTTTTTTTTCTGATATTGTTTTCGTAATAATGAGAGTTTCTTATCGACTAAACTTTACGAGAAACTGTATTCGATACAAAAATTGGTAATATGACGGTGCTCAGAAACGAATGCGTTCAAGGTAGATAGTTAAAAGAAAAAGACAAACGTCTCTTGTTATTTTATTGACTGTATCTTTTATGAGGCGGCTTTATAACTCCTATCTTAAACTAATATTGATAACTAACTATAATAAAACGTATTTCATCTACTAACGACCATTTTTTACGCAGAATATCGAGAGTTTTATTATTATCACTGAAAAAATATCATGAGAAATCATGCAAAATTCTCTTCGACACTTTTTTAATGCATAATTTAATTAAGTGAAGTTCGTAGCAAAATCAGCTCTTTCAGCTGATGTTGTTTTATTATCTTTATTTTTCGTTATTTTACTTCAAGAGTGATGTTGTTTCTATCGTACAACTACATAGCCCTTAAGTAACTAAAAAGTAAACACAATTCTTAGTCGTACACGGATCAAATTCAAGTTCGAATAACAGAAAACGGCTTCTTATAGAACTATAAGAATCTCGAAATTTCATAAAATTATTGTTTGATGATGATGATGCTGTCAACAACATGATCATGTGAAATAATGGTTGCTATTCATTGATTTATAAGAATCGATATTTTTCAAATGAGTTTTTCTTCAACAAGACAAATTAAGTCTACGTACTTATGCATAAAATAGCAATAAAAGCCAGATAGATAAATAGTTCTCGTAGAGTTGTTTTCACATACAAATCTTTGTTGCTTCCAAGATCTTTCTCAGTTTGTCGTGTTGCCCAAAGTGCTAGAGTTCATTGAAATCAATATTCAATAAGTAAAAAAGAAAAGAAAAAATCATATCAAATATTTACATCGAATACTTCGAAGAATAGTTCGACCAATATTTTTCCGTGTAACCGGATCGTGTCTATAGGGTTCTGGATGAGAATAATTCTTAATTTCATTGTCCGGCTTAACAATAAATATATTCGAGCCCATCGGACTTGGTCCATTGCTACTTTTTCTTTCCGTTGATTCTTCATCGAAGATTGCATTGGCATATGCACTTGGTTTCTTATCTTTTTTCATGCTCATTTCAATACTTACTCTATAACACTTATAGGTGTATTGTTTGAAATTAGATTTCTCACGACTATTTCTTTTATGTTAACACAACCTATCTCCTTAGAGAAATGTAGTTTCCTTCTTGTTTTTATTTTCTCAGTTTCCGTTCGCCCTCCCCCCCCCCTCCTCACTTTCTCTCTCTATTTTTCATCAAACACTTTTCACCTTCGGGTGTGTCTTAATAAGAGAAAAGGCATCATCAAGAGACTATATATGGAGAAACAAAAAAAAAGAAATTATTTTTCCAAAGATTGAAGACAACCTCTGTTCAATAAAATTACATTCGACGTGTCCAAGCAGTATTGACGTCAATAGAAAATGAATGTGAAAAATAAATTGCAATTTTGACAATTCCTTTGTGTAATTTTTGAAAAAAAATATTTATCATTATGAAGAATCGAGAAAAAAAAATATGTTCTTTTTCTTTATTGTTTGCCTATTATTAGCCGATTTATTTGTTTGACGATGTTGCAACACATAGACATTTTGATATAGATGGTTGCTCGAGAAAAAAATCTATTGAAAAGAACTTTCTCGAGTTGTATTTATCATTGTAAAAATAAGACATTCAACATATAAAAGAAAAAGAAAAGAATAAATAACATGATAGCAATCTATTTGAAAAACGTTTTTCGAATGAACATTAGAAGAACTTGAGATTCAACAATAGGAAATGATTTTGATAAATTTAATATTCTTCAAAGACACTTATGATGATTGCGTTTTATGTCCTATACAATTGGAAAAGAAAAAAAAACAATGAATTGGTTTCACATACTTATTTTTGTTTGAACTATTACTTTCTCTATTACAAGTTTCTTGGTTAACTGATTGAAGTGATACGTTTTCATGCTTTCTGATTTCAAGAATTTGATGGTTCATTTACAATAATTAAGAAACAACAAGTGAATAGCAAAACATAATTCATATTATTATTCAACAAACAAAAAGAGAACTAAGATAAAGGACATACATATGCACAAAATTTGCAAGTCAATAGTAATTTTTATAAAATGACACGATGCAGACAAGATCAGATAAATTTATCTTCATATAGATATGTTCGAGATTTCGAATCAATGCAATTTATTGACAATGAAGATGGGTCGAGTCGGCACAATTCAATTACAAATACGACTGACTTTGCATGATAAAACCATTCACAAAGGATTTTTCTTTTAATAAAAACAAAAACAAAAACAATACCAATCGATATATAATTTCTATGAAAATTAATCGATTCAATTTAAAGACAAATCACACACTAAAATAATATGCCTAAGAAAAAGCCGCTATCAATTTTCTTCTCTTCATATGTTGATTTTACCCATAAATGTATCATTTATCTGAGTAGCGGCATTGACTGTTTCTTTTTTCATAGATAAAATGAAATATATGAATGTTACAACGGACTTTTATCAATTTTATGGTGGGCACATTTTTGTTACTTTTTTAAAAAGTCAAAATCGAATAAAAAAATTTCATTATCTTCACCGTATTATATTGGAAATGAAAAGAAAAATCATAGAAGAGGGCATTTTTTATCATGTGCAAATAGAACCAAGTGAAATCTAATCTTCACGTCGTCATGGAATGGTATACATGTAAGGGACACCCATGAAACGAATTATGCGCTTGATCACTAATGTGTGTGTGTATTCTTGTCATCGTCAATTTATACTGTCTTTCAACTTTATCTTTTGACTACTTAACGCAACAAAGAGGAAGGTTGTCTCTTTTATCGACTGGCGACAAAAAAAGGAGTCAAAGAAAGAAAAGATTTCATCGGTACACTATGAAGAATCTGCTTACTTGCTTTTTTCGTTACTTTTCTCTTCTCTTTCCACGATCTATTTCGATTTTCAAAATGTATCTATTTGCTTAATATATACTTACACGATATGTGCCCATCTACTTGTGGCTTTGAAGTATTGCCTTATATATTATGTATTCAACTCATGATGCACAGATCATAAAAAATCATTTGTACAATATTATATATATTGAACAAAAAAAAAACACTACTAATACTTTTTTTAACATTTATTTTTATGTGTTACATCATATTGATTTACTAAGGTATGTATTGTGTGTAATGAGCGAATAGAGATACTCTATTGAGGCGCTTCTTTTTCTCTATTTAGTGAATCGAAATTAGAAAACGATTGTTTTCAAAGGCGAAAATGACATTTTACGTGCAAGTCACATAAAATATCTGCATATTAGCATTGAAATAGGAAGGTTGGACTTATGATGAGATAGAGTCTTATTCTATATCAGTGTTTTGTTCTAAATTCTAAGATAAACATGTATATTGGGGATTGTAGGTAAGAGACAAAAGTGTAAGTGAATGTGATGCAATCATTATTGCAAAAATGTGTGTGTGCGAGCGCATGTGAGATGATCATCTTTCATTCTCTTTATTTCAGAAAAAGGAAGAGAGAGAAGAAGAAAAGATGATCGTAAGTAATACAGTTGTAGACAAAAAGAAATCGATTATCCTCGAATTTTTACACCGAGAAAAATAACAAAGGAAAAGAACAAAATAATACATGCATTTGAAATACGTTTTCAATATGATGGTATTGATTCGTATTTATCATGACAAGTAATAGAGATATGTTTGTATGAGATTTTGATTAAGAAAACTATAGATGAGTAAGAATAGGATGGACATAAAATAAAAACTGAAAGTTCAAGTGTGAAAATAGTTAAAAATTAGCAATATCGAATGAAAAACAAAGGTGATCAATTTATTTTCAAAGAAAAATATTATATTGAGTTTTTTCTTATTTCAGATTTGTTAATTTCTTTACCAATATATCGTTATGGAAATATTGGATATTGCAAAAAAATTAAATGCGGGCAAGCACCATTCAGTGCGCAATGATGACGTATTCATTGATCGACTTAATCATAAATATACGGTTTCGATGATTCTAGCCTTTGCAGCTATTGTCACAACTCAACAATATTTTGGTTCACCAATAACATGTTGGGTATGTTATGTTCTTTGATGTTTCGTGTTCTTAGACTTATGCATTGTCTTTAATTGATTCAGGTGCCAGCACAATTCACAGGTAGTTATGAAAAATATGCTAATGATATATGTTGGATAATGAATACATACTATGTTCCAATGGATCATGATATACCGCATACTGAAACAACTCGATATGAACGTGAGATACATTGTTTTTGAGTTTTACAGTGTAGAATATTTGTTTTCATACTTTTCAAAAATCTTTCTAGGTATGCTTAAATATTATCAATGGTCACCATTTATTCTTTTATTTATGGGACTTTGTTTCTATTTCCCACGTATGCTCTGGAGATCTCTAAATAATAAATCAGGTTTAGACATAGAAAAACTAGTGGACGAAGTCATGAAACTTGAAGCAAAAGAGAATCCAACTGAAGATCGAGACACAGCAATCAAAAATATCGTTCGATCTTTAACTAAATATATTGATAATCGATATTCGTCTATGACTCCAAATCGGACTCCGCCGCGACGTTTGCCTCAAAGGATTTGGTATCAGATAACATTCTGGCGACATCGTCATCTGAGCGCATATATAGTTATATTGTTTACAACTGTTAAATTTCTTTTCCTTTTCAATTCCTTAGCACAAATATTTCTTCTGAATGCTTTTTTGGGTAATGAATATCATTTATTTGGTTTTGAAGTTATTGCAAAATTTCTACGTGGTCTCGACTGGGGTGAATCAAAACGATTTCCACGTGTTACATTATGTGATTTTCATATACGTGAAGTTGGCATCGTACATCGTTATACAGTTCAATGTGTTTTACCAATTAATTTATTTAATGAAAAAATATTTCTAATACTTTGGTTTTGGATTTTACTCTTAACTGCATTCAATATTGGAGATTTTATAGCATGGCTTATGCGTATAATAAATGTTGATAGTCGTTCAGCTTATGTACAACGAAAATTACGTATGCGTGCAACATACAAATCTGGCGATAAGGGTAAATATCCAGATGAAGAACAAGCAATATTGGGTGAAGACAGCGATACGAAACGTTTTGTTAGTGATTATTTACAAGAAGATGGGTGTTTTGCACTTCGACTATTAGCACGTAATGGACAAGATATTATCGTAGGTGAAGTTATTGATGAATTATATAAACAATATCGCGCAAAATGTAATTGCGCATCTAACAATCATGATCTATCAATAACGTCTTCAATTGGAGCATTATCAAAGACTAATCATTGTTCCACATATCAACCATCCACAACTCCTCGAAAATCCTCGTATGACAAGGCGATCAATGAAAATGATCAAATCCAGTCGGTGCGAGAAACATGAAAATGACTTCGAATCTCTTGTCTTATGCGATACATGTGATATCTATCTGTCAACTTTATGTTCACCACAATTTCTAGAAAGTAGATGAGTTTTAAGAATGAATATATGGATAGGTGCAAATATTCAACCTATGTATAATGATAATTATATATTTGAAATATACAAATAAGAAAATTTTCACTAATATTGAATTTATTAAGACAAAAAACTAGATTGCTCGAAAAAAACAATAATCATGTGTGTCAAGGTTACGATGCTGATACGCATTATTTAGAGCTATATCATTCGTCTATTGACATCTGGCATGTAGACGGCACAGTTTAAAAGATGATACCTTGAGAAAAAATCGCATCGAACTTATAGAAATTTCACATGTCGATTGACCTTCTTTTCTCTCCATTTCATTCACACATTTAAAAACTCATGTGCTGTTTCAAGGCAAATAGAAGTTCTACGATAACAAAAGAATCAGTAAAATAACGTCACCATGAGTTTTTCATTCAATTAATTAGAAAACTATTTCAGAGAAAACCATATGGTTCACTGAGAAAATAATCTTATCTTTACTAGATTTTTGATTGTGCATCAGTCAAACATAGGACTTGCTTGATTAAAAACAATGTATATATATATATATATATATTTATATTTATATAACTCACCGAAATGAAATAGACTACGTTGGAATATTTGATACGCATTTTCACGAGATATTTGGGCGACTTCAAAGAAAATTGATCAATTCTATAAATTATTGAATTTCAAGGATTCATTAAAACAATACAATTCAAAAATAGAGCTATATGACATGAAAGCGTGCTCTCTATTTAATAGAGCATCCGAAATTAGGTAGTTGCTTGTTAAAATAAAATTGAATTTTAGGCTAGAAAAGAAAAGCGTAAGCTACATGACTCTATCTATCACCACATTGAACTGTTCACAAATAAACACACTGAATTTCATAATTTTCATCGTTAGAAAAAACTGCATCGTAACGATGTAAAATTTTCTATCATCGTTCCAAATAAACACGATCAACAACAAGCTCATATTTATGAAAATTTTTCATATAAATAAAAAACAAATCTTTTCATGAACAGATTAATGTTACATATGTCTTCATATATTTATTTAACCCATCATCTTTTCTTATTTACGCAACAGCAAAGAAATATAACAAACAAACATATAAGGTATTCTCCAATCAGCTATCATTCAAACTCACGAAAAAAAAAGGAACACAAATGCGAATATAGATAACTCCAAAAAAAAAGACCGTCTGCTTCTCTTTTAACACTGGTACGCATCGACTAGGAAGAATAATATGCGTACTTCGTAAAAAATACACTGCCCCAATTGAAGAAAAAAAAAATCATTCACAATATAGAAGAAAAAGAACAAATGACCAGAAGAGACGACAATTAAAAAACTTTTCATATATATATATACATATTCTTGGATAATAACAAATAATAAAATACAGCTCATTCTTGGATTCACCTAGGCGAAGAAAAATATTTGTATATATATACGATTGCGTCATTCTCACAAAACAAACAACAATAATAGTAGTAATAATAATAATAATAATAATAATAATAGTAATAATAATGATGATGATGATATTAAAACATAATGTATTGCGCTACGAGAAATCACGACAAAAAGAAAACAGAAAACATCAATCACAAGCGAAAGACTTGCTTTGGCTGTTCATCATGATCATTGATTTTTTTCCTTCACATATTAATACTGTTCGAAGAATTCTATGACTAGCTAAGCATGAACAGGTGATGATACATTCTTAAGTATATTATGTGTTGACTGATGAAGATTTTCTTCATCGTCCTCATCATCATCATCGTCATTATCCTCATGTTCTTCATCCTCATCGTCATCTATGTCATTTAAATCTTCCTTTTTTGACATATTAACAGGTTCTAAATCATCATCATTCGGTGAATTCTTTTCTTTCGATGATTTAATTATTAACTGAGAACGATTTATTGGTTCTAGTTTCACTTTATTTGGGATAAATATTTCATTATGCTGTTGTTGACTTGCTAAACAATTTGAAAATAAGGGTTGCGTTACGGTCGTTGTCGTATTTGTTGAATTTAAGGTTGATGATGATGACGATGATGTTATGGTATTATTAGTAATACTATTTGCTGTTCTAGAACGATGACTTGAACGTAAGTGGGAATACCAATCTTTTGGTATAGGAAATGTTTGATTACATAACTCACAACGATGTGGTCGCGTGCCAGAGTCGTGAGTTTTAACATGACTATTGAAGTTACCTATCGTTCGATAGCTCTTTAAACACAATGGACATGCATATGGTTTTTCACCCTGCAAAAAAATTTCATTGTTAACAATAGTTCTTCTATTTTCATTATATAATAAGATAGAAATCAAAAGTTCTTATTTCAATGGAAAATCATCGAAATATCAATTTTATTCGATATAGTTTTATTTTCTCGACCAAGTCAAAGTTTCATTTTTGAGCAGATATCATTAATATTCGATGCAACAAAACTCCGACAATGAAATGACCATCGACTTCTTTCATTCATGACTACATTAGCATAGAATCGCCCACTAAATTCTTTACACATATTAAATTCATAGTCGATAAATATGTCAAGATTAGAATTTTCCTTTCATTAAATTATGCTACTATTACGTTTTGATGCCGAATCATTTTGATATTTTGTTGTAAAATTTTCTAAATAGAATGTAGTCGATTGTGTACTAATATTTATACATACTAAGTCGAATAGAAGCATTTAAAAATATTCTTTTCTCTTATCTATGGTCATGTTAATACGCATTTTAATCATATCGAAATATTTCGCTTATTTATACAGTTACATTAATTATGATTTTCTTTCTGTTCTGTGTCTGTGAGAAATCTTTCGTTAAATTTATAGTCATTGTAAAAAGAAAATATCAGATGGATGATGCTTTATTCTGATGAAAAGTATTTTATTTGTAACTGTAAGTATACGTAGAATTGACTAGTTATTTCATTATACCAATGATATAGTCGTTTTTTAAATTCTTTTGTTTCTCCTCTTATGTTAAAACAATGTCATACGTAGTAATTTAATGTGATAGAATGTTGGAGAACTAATTTATTTTCTGAAGTATAGGGAAATGTCAAGATAAGAGAAAAAGGGCAATATAATCAACATCGTCCTCTATATTTAACTTACTGTATGAATGCGAACATGAATTTGAAGATCACCTGAATTTGTAAATCGCTTTTCACAGTAAGTACTGAATAAAAGAAAGAAAAGAAGAACCATAAAACTATTGTTTTTACTTTGTATTTTGAAAATCATTACCATGGATATGGTTTATCGTTGGTATGTCGTCGAACATGTATTTGAATATTTGTAACAATTTTTTCGCATAAACTACATTGGTATTTCTTCATGTTGCCTAATTGTTTTGCCATAAATATTTGTTTCTGACCTGTTTGATTAATAGCTGTTATTGTTAAGCCTTCAGCTGTTGGTGTTGCTGATATAGACGATGATAAATTTTTGTTAACATTCGGAATAATCGAATTATTATGCTGTTGATTTGTACTTGAGGTCGTATTTGAACTATCATTGCTTGCATCACCCATCGATAGTTCATCGTCATCAAGTGAAGGCGATGGTATTGTCGACGAGAGTATATTATTTGTTGTCGTTACTTCTAATGTAGATGGTTTTGTATGACGTCCTCCAAGTATCTTTTTTGAATCTTAATAAAATATGTATGTATATGCACATATACGTATATGTCTATTTGTTGAAATAAAAACAAGAAAATAGGTTTTTTTCACAGCAAACATGCTGTGGAATATAGGCAATATTATTCATCAGAACTCATGCTCTCTTACCTCATCCTATACAATTATGATAAATGAAAGAAATGGATTGTCAAACAAGAAACTAATAAATATTTCAAAAAATAAACAATTAAAGCTTACTATGATTGGAATTATAATCATTTGTACCATTGGAAAGATTTAAACCATTATTACCAACATCGACGACCGCCTCTGTTCCCTATGAATTAAAAAAAAAAGATAGAATTTTCAAAGTTATTCTATTATTGTGTACTAGGTACCGATAATAATGAGACTGCGATACGTTCAATATGATTGCCTTTCACCGAGTTTATGTGTCGACTGTTCGAAGGTATGGAACCGGTTATGTTTGCTGAATGCAGTGGAGTAGACTTATCATGAATGGGTATATCAGTTAAAATCTTCGGTTTAAGAAGATTAATAGAATTGTATAAGTCATTCTTGGATGCGTCTGAATCGTTAGTTAAGCGTTTGAATTTTTTTTTGGGATTAGTCTTTTCAGAATCAATTATTTGAAATGGTTTTCGTCGGGGACTCCTTCGTTTTGTCCGTAGTAATGATGATATTTTTTTTTCTTGTTGTTCATCATTATCATCATCGTCATGATTATTACCATTCGGTGAAGGAATTTTAACAATTAATTGTACGCCACCAGTTGACTTCTTAGTGTTAACATGATTATTTATTGTTTGATCAATATGTTTGGGTGCACCTTTACGTTTTGATTGTCGTTTTGGTATATTAACCTTTTCTTCTTCGGATTGTTCTTTGATTTCTAATGTTTTTGAGTGTTGATTTTCTCTTATTAAATTTTTAGACGAATTTTGCGTTTGTTTATCTAATTGATAATGAACGATTTGAGATGTTTTTCGAAATTTTAAACGAAGACTTTTTTGTGTTTGTTGAAATGTTCGAAATGCTGTATCAAGTTTATTAAGTGATGCAGCACATGTACCACAAACAACATGGGAATAATGATCATTGGAATTAATTTCATGTACTTTGTTCTCATTCTCAGGTAAACGAATACATAAGTAACGAACAATAAGATCGCGATAACGATAAGGACGTCGTTTATATATATTATATATACGATGATTATGTTGTGAACACCATGACTTGTGATGCGAAGATGATGTATCCTTCAGACGTGTATAACAAAGACGACATCGATCTCTTATACTCGTCCCAGTGGCCATTTCTAGAGAGAGAGATATGAAGAAAAAAAAAACTTAAAAAAAAAACCTTTTCAATACTAAGTATTCTCTTACTACAGTACGTATGTACATATAATACGTGATGATTCAATTAATGCTATTAATAAAGTAGTGAGTTCACAATGAATATGTATGAGAATAAAAAAACAGAATACGTCAGTAAAACTCTTTTTTTTTCTTATAGCTTTCCTCAGGTAACTCCTTTTTTTTCTTCCCGGCTGACGACAAACTTCGATTGCACATTTACACACATACACACACACACACACACACACACGTATACAGAGCGAAATAAGATATAGGCACATATAGAAAGAAAATGACGTACCGGTTTTTTTCTCTCTCTCTCTCCCTCTCTGCTATTGCCTCATTTTAGCTTACTATGAGACAAATCTTTTTTCATCAGAATTTATGCAGTGACGATGTTGACAAGAGCAGCGGTAGTCTTTTCTAGTTAGCTGTTAGCGCGCATTCACAAAATTCTCTCTAGTCCTTCAGGAAAAGTATATGATGAAATAGTACGTATAGAGATAGCAAACAATAGAAAGTTTTCATTGGAGGAAAGGGGGGAGGGGGGGTTAGTAAGGGCAAGGTTATGATGAAAGAAGAAAATTTCTCGCCGAGCCTACTTTTACTCGGGTATGAACATATTTTTATGCGTGCTACAATTATCAGCAGTATAGAGAGAACGAGAAGAAGAATATGCTCCTGGCTCGTTCATTTCTCTTTCGTTGATTCTCATGATGATGATGATGTTCAAGACAGTTCTTCTTTTTTCTTCTATTCGGTTTTTCTTTCTCACTCTTCTTTCCTACATAACGCAGAGAAAGAAAAAGACAGGCAGTTTTGCGAAGGACGGCAAGAAGTGTTTGTTAGTGCCACGGTCAGGATTGAACAGCACAGTAATAGTGTTCCTTTCTTGTTCTTCTTCTTTTTCCTTCTTGTTCTTCTTCTACAAAAAACTCCTCCTCCTCGTTCTTCTATTCTTTTCTTTTTTTATCTTATTCTAACCATCATGCTCACAATGGCGTGTATAATACTTCTATGTGCATATTTCCAAGGTTCACTCTTCTTCACTTGATTTTGTCTGGCTCATTCATAGGAGTGAGTTAAGAATAAAGCGAGAATGAAAAGAAGAAGACGCATAGTTGTATAACATATCCATATGAATAGATTTCTTTGCATTGAACATTTGGTTCTTTTCTCAATTGACTGATTGTCTATATGTGTATTCAACAGAGAAAAAGAAGAAGAAAACTTGAATCCTAATGAATATTCTTTGTACTAATTCTCATCAGTGACATTTTTCTTTCATTCAGAACAAAAACGTTCAACATGAGAAACGCACATAGAGAGATGACAAAAAGCAAGACGCATAGGCAAAAAAATGGCAAATACACGCACACGCACGCACAACACCATCACGGAAATGATGTATTGCACAGAGGGGAAAAACGGAGTTATGTTTGTGCGTACAACGAGAAGAAAAAAAAAAGAAAAAAAAGTAGCGGAAAAAGGAAAAAATCTAGCTCAGGCTGGTTGATTCAGTAGTGATGAGAGAATAAAAGCCTCATCAAACCATTTTCGCTTGATTTGATACGAAGAAAAATCTATTATTCATTCAAACTGTTTATATTTCTTCGGCTAGATCAGTTACATCTATCGGACAGGTTTCGTTTCGTTAAAGAATCTACTCGAGTTTTTATAAAGTTACATTGTAGAAAAACATCAACCAAATTTCAACGACTACGCCCAATACGTACATTAAATATTGAAAGTTTTGAATTTTTGTGTGAAATATAAAGCCTAATCGGAATTAAAGAAAAAAAGACATTCATTCCTTATCTTTTCATATATCCTTTAACTGTATGCAGAACATAGAAATTTTAATATCAAGAAAACTGGACGTTTTTATTCCTCCGCCTCGAAGTAATACTTACTGAAGACAGGACTGTCCGATTGTGTGTACGTTGATTTGCTTCTTCTGTCAAGGTGACGAGAAAGACTATGCATAACAAAAACTCTATGTTGCGTCTTCTTTCTTTTTCTGTCTATTTATTCAGCTACTCATTTTGCATACACTATCAGCCACCTCTATGTATACTCGTATATTACCAACACTTTCTCGTTACGAAAGATGACTTGGTTCTGTCTTTATTTCGCACGCACAGTAAGAGAATCTTTATCTACATCACACACATCATCATACGACGCTGTCGTCAATGTATTTTTTTTTTGCATTGTTGTTGTTCTCTCTCTCTCTCTCACCCTCCCCATGTCGATTCTTACCTGCCTCTGATTCGTACAAGAGAGAAAGAGAAATACAACAAGCCAGCGCCGTGCGCGGATAAACTTTTTTATACTATCGAGTATGTACGTGTGTGTGCTTCCTCTTACGAGTCCGCATTTTTTTTTCTTTACATATTATCAATTTTTCCCTTCTTTACTCGATTTTGTAATAGACAAATGAAAGTAAAAAAAAGAATGCATTGTATACATACGTCGTTTCAAGGACGATGAGACCAAGCGTCACCAAGAATCGTCGACGACATTTTGCTTGTTCTTGCTTTTTTCTATCTGTCTATCTTTTTCGTCTTTTCTTTTCTCACTGCATTATTCGACTTTGCTTTCTTGTATTGTGTCCAAACAGAAGCAGAGGCAGCACCAGCAGGTTTTTCGTCCGTTTACTACTATATTGTGTCGTCCCTCTTCTTGTACATAACACTTAACACATACAATACGATGTCTGTTCTGTCTCGCTCTTCCTTCTTCTCCTTCTTTTTCTCGTTTTTTTTTCAAAAAAAACCAATACTGACTGCCTGTTTTTTTTCTATGGGACTTTTTCTGTGAGCGAATGTGTGTATATGTCTTTGTTTCGACTGCTGCTGCTTCTATAGCCTCCTTATTCCGATTACAATATGTATATATATGTATGCATGTATGCGCGTATGTATGAAAAGAAAAACGAGAGAAGAAACACATAATGATGAAAAAAGAAAGAAAAAAAAAGAAACTGAGAACAACACTTTGATTATGTTTATGGTCGTTATTATTATTGTGATTAGTGTTGTTAAGTGAACGCAAAAACATATTGTCGATGATCATGTTTCGAAATATAACAAACATGAATATTGAAACGATTGTTGAACACACGAATTTTGATTCACATATCAAGTATTGTATTTTACAGATAAGACATCATGATAATTGATTACAGATCGAAAAAAAAAGAATTTTACTCATAGCAAACGTATATCGAGATTTATAAAGCTTCAGCTTGTGAAATTCTAAAAAAAACAAACTTTCTAACAAAAAGAACATTAGAAATATTCAAATTTTATCAATCTCTTGACAAGTTATACAGAGAAATAATAAATGATTAATAAATGTAGTTCATATTCATTCAATTCTTTCGATACATACATAAATGCAAAATAAATTATGGCTTGAAAAGAAAAATCTACAGTGTTAACAATATTATTGATGAATGTTATTTCAGTGAACAAGTATAGTTGGATTTTCTTTTCAACGTTGTCAGTATTGAAATCAATACATAAAGGATACGACTATCATGCGTCATACACTACAAATCGTAGAAAGAATGTAAGAGAAAATTATTTGACACATCTTCTTCCATTGACTTTGGTATCAAACATTGAAATCATAATATGTTGAACTTCAATACAACATTGTGTTCATTTTTGTCATGGTATCTTGCTACTATGATTAACTATTGCTGATTGAAAGCATAATATTTGTATGAGCCAAATATCTTTTCGTAATATCTTTTACGTATAATAGAGATCATATCTCATACAAATCCATTCTTAGGCAGCATTAGATTTTTTATCCATCTGAAAATAATTATGTAAGCAGATGAAATTAATTAATGATTTTGTTCATCTTATTCACTGAAGAACCTAGTATATATATATATATTTAAACATGCTTTTGTTCAAAGTAAAAACATTCACAATGAAAGCAGTTGTCTTACGAAATTGAATGAAAACTTGTGCTTTATATATGAAACACATGCTTACAGCAGAACGATGAGCAAATATTTTCTATAAAACAAGATTGAAAGATGGATACAATTATGCTAGTTTTATCAATATGCAGACAGCATGAAAGGTAGAGTAATAATTATCTTAATTTTTGTTTCGTCGCTAATTAATTTAAGACTTGATAGAATTTCATTGAACTGGATAGAACATATATAGTTAATTAATTTAATTGACATGAGAAGAGTAATTTGTTGCAGATTCATTTTGATAAGATTGATGCATCATTTGCAAATATCAAAGAAATATATGCTGGTGTTAGATCTCGTTATCGTACGTGTCGTTTGATTGATTAATATAATCCAAATACTGAATGTTTTTCTTTTAGAAATGAATCAACAATAAATGATGTTCTAACAAGTTCAGAGTCAATAAAAATTTTCATTAGATATCTAAAAATTATCAGATGAAATAATATATTTTCTGGCAATACAATAAACACGAATTTCTTTTCCTAAATCATTATTGATTCAAACATTTAAAAAATCAGCGATAGTTGTTTTGGTTATTGAAACATTTTTAAGATGTCAATTGATCAAACTGGATGAATTAAAAGTATACAACAGAATTTCGATAAAAAAATATGTTAAAGTTTATTTTGATTCACACTTGAATAGAACAGACATTTATGATCGCTGCACTTTGTCAAATAAATGGAATTGAAAGTCGAACAAAATCAAATATTTAAAATAAATAACAACAATCGAACGTTTCTTTTCGACCATGTAAATTATCTCGAAATAATATTTCTTCAAAAAGTATTCAGTTGTTTTTTGATAGAAAAGTTGATTGACATTTTTCTGAGAAACAAAATTAAAAATTCTCATAAGACTTTCATACGTTTTTTAAATATTATCCATCTACGTCGATAACGAACTATTTCTCTCCACTGATCCGCGGTATCATCTAAAACTACCTCGATGCCTATAAATTTTGATGCTTTGTACTAACAATAACGTTTTAACATGGTTTCCCTAGTCGCATTATGTGTTTTATTTCTTCTGATATTAATTGCAGATAAACATTACTTACTTGCCTAATATGTTCAAACTATAAGAAAAAAATGAAATACATGGTAGAAAGTCGAACTTCGCATGAAACTAATTAATGTTTGAACATAATGTGTTATAAAAGTTTCAGATGGAATAGAAAATTCAACTTCTTGTCGATGCATTACATAGGTACGACATCAGAAGTAAAACGAACTTCATAAATGTATCATTGAATCGATGACACAATATATGTTTAGATATCAAATTAAAGTAAATTATAGGTTACATGACACTAACTGTTCCCTATAAGAGAGAAATTGTGTGTGTGTGTGTCAGTGTGCAAATTCTTTTCGTGACATGATAAAATAATTATCATTAAAAATTCTGATTAATAATGCATTTAATAATACATAATAAATAAACATTCGTTAATTATATTCATTCCTACAGCAAGACATTGGGTATATGTATTGGAAATAAACAGAAGAAAGTTATTTATATGTTGCAGTAGAAATTAAAATTCAGGAGAATTTTACATATTCCTTTAGTAGAAATTAGAATTTCAATTTTTCCTAGCGCAATTTTAAATTCTACTGCGACATATACTTAAGATTAGATGGTCATAAATGAAAAAGCATAAAACAATGGTGTACTAGTTTCTTCTTCGATCAAAATATCTAACAGCGTGCCCATATTGATCATCATATGATTCGAAAGCAAACATTTATGGATTTCTTTTCCCTGCATTGCGTGTTTGTATTCACTATCACTGCTATAGACGAAGTCGATTGTCGATACATCACGATAGTATGGTAGCTAAACGATAATGGATCGTTTGATTAAGAAGTAACAGTCGACATGCTACTGAAATAACACAAACTCTGTCGGTTAGGTGCTCGTTGACTGTCACTCGAGTTGTTCTTTTGACTTATTCTACAACCATACATAATCTTAATATTCTATTCGTTAATAACAGAATTTTCTTTTCTTTCACCATCGATTAAAACTATACTGCACTTAACATTGAAATGATCTCATCAATTTCCATTATTAATGGTCCTTATTTTAGAATGTTGGCATATGATCTAGGCGTTATAGTGTATCTTGATCATTTACTCATACTCCAAATGAAGATTGCCTTCATTGGATACTGGCATATTAGTCATCTTTAACAAATGTCAAACACACTCGACATTGTTTCAAACTCAAGAGACTAAACGTATAAGAAAATTCTTTGTTGGCAATTTGTTAGACATCTTATCATTACCATTCATTCACGAAGAGCTTCTCGGATCGATTCTTCGATTTCTTCAATGTTCCTATGTTCACCTAAGTGTGATATGATTATTGTTAGAATCTTCAATTACAAACACTGAAAGAATAACCTGACTCAATATCACAATCTTCACCGTAACAGAAAGAATACAATAATCATTTGAAAATAATTCTAAAGTTCATCTGTGGCTACAATTATTCTATCTAGAAGTTTATCCTAACATTGACAGCAACTATCAAGGTTATTATTCCCTAATGAATTCATTCTATATTTGCAACCTGAAGAATCGTGTTCTAGTGGTTTGAATTATGATTGTGAACCTACTTGCAATGATGAAGATTTTTAAATTAAGGAAACATTTGGCAAAGGTTTAAGCTTCATCGAATCACCATGAAGATCGTATCTTGACGTATTAGTAGAGTGTGTCATTAAGGAGTTCTCAAGATGAGAATGAAGAAAAGTATATATTATGTCACCTGTTTTCTGTCAATCGTAGTTCTCGTTCTCGTGCTGTATAGACTTGAGAACAAATAACAGTGGCGACAATTGTAAAACAGATCACCGTTTCATTGGTCTTCTTTATTAATCAATCAGATTGTGGTAAACGTAACAAATGCAGAAAGACATCTGTCTTTTCTTGCACCACCGTCGCAACATACATATAGACCGATCTGCCTATTACCTTAATACACTAGTCCTTATTCCATTGTTTCTCTTCGTCACAATTGCTGTTAACAACATCTTTATTTCAGAATGGCCAACTATCAACTGTATCGTAATACAACATTAGGTGTTACTTTACAAGACACGCTGGAAGAAATGATATCGGTTGGTAATTTTATTTATTCATATTGAGGATATGTATACTTATTATTTTCTTTCATATAGCAAGGCGCACTGACTGATCAAGCAGCTCTTAAAGTTTTGAGTGAATTCGATCGATCAATTAATTTAGTACTGGATAAACGAATCAATAAAAAAGTTCAATTTTCGGTATGACAAAGAATATTATTTTAATACTCAAGTAATTGTTTCTTTGTTTTTTTTCTTGTCTAGGGAAAATTAAGCACGTATCGTTTTTGTGACAATGTATGGACACTCGTATTGAAAGATTTCAATGTCAAAGATTCTAATCAAGGCCAACATAATGCTGGAAGTTCTACACAACCAATTCGTGCCGATAAAGTTAAAATTGTCGCATGTGATGGGAAAGGTCTGTTGTTCTATGTGATTCATTCGAAGCAAAACGGCATTATTTCTATGTTCTATTTCAGGCGCTTCACAATCTTAAAAAAATTTCTTCAAGACTATATTTGATCTTTACTTAAAATTTTCTTTTTTTTTTTGTAAATTAATACTCATCGAAGTTTTTCTTTTCGTTTTTGGGTACTAAAAACAATATGAAATGAATTTTGTCATCTTTCAGATGTCACAATATAATGATGTTGCTGGAAGCGATGATATCATATCGCTTAATTTTGAAAGTCAAGATACATTAAAGTATTTAGTCGACGTTTATTTTTTCTGCTTCAATGTTATTCTTTTTTCTCATTGAATTTTCTTAGCGAACATTCATATCGAGCTAAACAATCGGTCAATCATACTGATAAAAATACATCTATCAAAGGTTAGTGATGATTTTAATTTTTTTAATTTTAATGAAAACTATAGCAGTTATTGTTTTATTTTTTTTTGATAGATCAAGCAAAAGAAAATCAAAAACCAACAGAACAGGTTAGATTTACCGTTTTGCGAAGAAGAAAAAGCTTAGTTCAAGAAAACACACGTACACGGTTCATTTCAATTGTATCAACGATGTGGTTTGAAACTCAGCGTTTGTTTTTCTCGGTTGGAGTGAAAAGTAGTAGAACGGATTTTTAATGATGTTTTTTACGAAATCATACAATCCTTGTTATTAAACAATGATAACTATGGCCTATAGTCATTGCCTTGAAAATATGTTTCGACAATACTAAAAAGACTATATTTGACATGTTCATTGTCAAACATAATTGCGTTTCCGACAAACACTCAATACAAAATGGGTAAAAAATAGCTCAGTTAATGATCGGAAGCTCTTTTTAGATCCTGAATATCTCAATTTTTCTTATGAAAGAGAGCATGATAGACGTTACTGTTTAATGCAGGACTCTCATTATTTTTAATCCTACGTCTAGCACAGAGAGCAAGATAAGTGAAATAACATGTAATACTCTCAACGTACTAAATGTTCTCATATATATATTTATATTTATAAAAATAGCTTGTTTCAACGTTAAAGTGAAACATTCGTTTCAAAAACGGGTACTACAGATTTTTAGGCTATTCTAAAAAAAAGTGTAGATAACTAAGCATAGCAAAGCTCGTCGAATAATTCTAGGAAACACAATGGGAAAAAAATTGAAACAAGGAAATGATTTCTCGTTTCATTTATTTTGAAACAAAATATTTTTCTATCAAAGTTAAAAGCAATTATTAAATGGTTTGTGACAAAATTCTAGATGACGAGTAATATGATATTGTCTTTTATGAAATACTAGATCTCACACTATCCTAGTTAACTTGTTTTTCAATAAAAATGCGCACCTTTTCGAATGAGCAAGTTTCAAATCATAATTTTTTTAAAACTAATCCCTCGTCTCTCTCGCTTCATTGTTATATTAGACAACATAAAAAAGCCATATTAATACATACCAAATCTTATTAGCAATCAATATAGAATACGCTTTGGAAAGAAAATTTATTTTCAAAGATTAACTATTTATAATGATGAAAATTAACCTGAATTTTCGATTTAAAAACAGATAAGAACAATTAAGAATACTGTTTTTTTTTCTTGAATCTATTCAAGGTTAATAATGAAGAAGCCGATGCCATGCAAACAGACGCTCAAAATTGTTCTCTTTCGACACAGAATAATGGATTAGCATCTGAGCAACCATCCGATTCAATTGATAATCAAAACAGCGCACCAACGGATAATGTAAGAAAGAAAAACATGAGTCACTTCTTTTCGCAGACCTACTTTCGTGCTCACTCTTTTAGCCATTTATTATTCAACCACCATTGGCTGAGTCAACGATGGCTGATGAAACTGGTATAACAACTGAACAACAAGGTATGATTTAGTTATCGTACGAGGGATGTCTCTAAGTTGTTCAATCGTCTTTTAGTCTAGACAATTTATAAAGTATAGAAATCTATGAATCTATATGTTCGTTGAAAAGTCCTTGAACTCGTAGATTACATTGTTGCACAAATATTTGCACATACCGAGTCAATGTATTTACATCTTTTGTAAATACAAGGCAATCTTGTTGATAAAATGCGACTTTTTACTAATCGTTGAGACAAGTCTTGAAGAGTATGAAAAAATTTAAAATCAATGTTTGAAAGTGAACTTAGTGATTGTGTATGAAACGGACTACACCGCTAATTAGAGCCAGGAATATTTCTAGAAGAATAAGTTATGAACTCCGAACTCGTTCCAGAATATGTAATACGTGTCATAATCAGTATGATACACAAAGACTTGACGAAATCCAAATGATTGAACAGCTGACGGACTCGTTTCATTAGTAATTGTTATTTTCTTTTAATGAGTTATTCAATTTATATGTATAGATGTATCATCAGTAAAACCACCCGTGGAAGAACAGGTATTATTTCTCTCTTATCTTCAATTGAAAAAAAATAGATGTATGGTTATGATCATAGAAAAATTCTGCAATCGACTCAACATCAAAAACAAAATCAGTTTGTATTCATAAGATAAAAACATTGAATAAAAATGTTTTCTCTTATTTAAGGATGCCAGTGTATCTGGACTGGATCCATCTGGTACAGCGAATAGTGAATATTAAAAATCTAAGTGAAAATTTCATCTAATTATCTATTTAGATTTACGACTTTACATTTCACCATCAACTAGTCTTCTTGAATCAACTAATGATGATGCACAGTAAGAAAATATTATAACTATGTTATGTATCTATTAGAGTTTAATTATAGTCCTAATCCTGGAAATGTCTCAACAACAGATATTGTCGAAAAAAATAAACTATCAGGTACTTTCATATCTCATATTCAATTAAAGAAAAAACTAAGATTGATTATAAACTAACAATGATACGTATTATTTATAGAATTAAATGATAAACCGAAAGACGAACCAATGGATACAAGCGATGCACAAGCTTCTTTAGGCAGTGATGGTATTATTGATTCACAACCTACTTCTGCACTTATTGTTGAATCTACTTCAGCTCGTGAAAAGTCAACCAATCCTCAATCACCTGGTCGTAGCAAAATATCTGTGAGTTTACGTTTTATTCTTTTGATAGAAAATACAATATATGCAGAAATCAATCATAAAAATTTGAATTCGAATTGTTTCTGACTTCTTGGAATCGCTATCGTTTGCGTACTCGAATGCAATCTCCAAGCACAGTGTGTGAAGCGTGGTTTTTTGCAATGTTTCAATCGACCCACTTTCTAACATACTAACTTTCAACTAAAAGTTTCTTTTGACTATGCAAGATGCACGAGAAATATATGTTTTACTATATCCATCAATTGAACTACGTGAATATATTAGCGAATACATGGAATTCGTAAGTTCGCATAAGACTTAATGGACATCAGAAAAAAAGCTTTTTATCCTATAAATTAATGAATTTCTGTCAAATATTATTGTGAAACAAATGTAGCACATTTCAATGTGTAAAATAAATTCATTTCTTGCTAATGAAAACTAGTTTTCGGATCATGTAGAGATCTTCGAATTTCGAACTATTATCAGGACTTCGCTTTCTCGAGAACTTGGTCATCAATTACTTCTCTATCCAAGAATCTACTCCAGTTCTTAATGTTTGTAATTCTTACAGGCGAATGTTGAAAATGAAATTTTTTCTGGTCGATTTCTTGAGAGCCATTGTGCTTAATAAAAAAAACTATACTTTAGATATCACCTGCTTCAAAAGCATTGTACTCATTGAGTCAACCAGCAACAAATAAATTCGAAAGTATTCTTGCTAAATTAGCAACTTCACCAGGACGTAAAACAACTTCTGCACAAGAAAATGAAGTTGAGCCGAATGTAACAATTGTAAGATGTTTTTTGTCGAATATTTTCTTCGCTTATCTATAAAATGTATTCAGCGAGAAGAAGAAGAATTGTTTATCAAAGAGACAATATCAAAAGTTCTACGTCGTTATGCCGTCAAAGTTGATCAAAAGGGACGAATTATTTCACGTGAACTTATTATTGAAGTAAGATTACTCTTTTTCTCTTTTTAAAACCACGACGATGCATGTTTCGTTTTGTCTTTTGTAACAGCGTACTGTCGAAGAAAATACAACAACTCGTTTGGAATCGTGGCCATCTGAAGAACAAAAAAAGAATCGTCGTTCAACGACTAAAACTTCTCAAATCGTTGAAACAATTAAGAAGAAACCAGCAAAAGTCAGTGCACCAAAACGAAAGACGAAAAGTTTGTAAGTATCAGTAGAAATTTCCCATGACTTATTCGTCAGTTTTGAATTGGAATCAGTTATTCATTCGGTTTCAATTCAATAGAACTGTTCATATGGATCGAGTTGTAAACGATTTTAATAGATTCCTCTATTGATACACGACGATTCGATCGAATTTCAATCAGAAACTTCTCGGATGAGTTATTTGATTTTCAGAAGAAAAACAATGATTAGCAATTTTCGTTAAAGATTAGATCCATACAACGTATAGGCCCTAATTCACAGATAAACTTATCCCATTTAAAAAGGTTTACAAATCGAATAGACTTTATTTTGAAATAAGGGATAAATATCTCATGGAAATTATAGCAGCGACGTTCTGTGAAAAGAAAATTTTTTCGCTTAGTAAAATCTTAATCAAACATTAGGATTGTTAACGATTCACAGTACTATTTCGTTTGAACGAAGAGAACTTCTTTGAGTTTGAAGCATATCTGTGAAAATTTCTATCTACTTTTGAATCTGAACATATCATGGAATTGTAAAATCACGAGCCTATTAAACGACATTTAAATAGTCATTATTGAAGTGCTCATTTTTGTTGTTAGAAAACCAGCATCCAATGCTGTTTCACGTAAAACGTCAAAAAATGCTCAAAGGTAATATAAAATATGGATTGAATCATATTTAAATCGTACTAATGCTCGTAGTGATGACGATGAAGTATCAAGAACTAATACAAATGAAGATTCTTCCAGTGATGATAATGATAGTGATAGTGATGATAACGCACCAACTGACGATGTTAGTGGCGATGAATTTGCACCCACATCAAAAAATCTTAGTGGACAATCGTTAAAGAAAGGTTTACGAGTTTTTTCTAAATGGGTTGATGGTCACTTTTATCCCGGTGTTATCGGAGATATTAGCGGTGAAAAGTAAGCTATACAAATGAAAAAGTGATTGTCTTTTTTATTTACCGATTGCATTATTTTTTCTCGTACAGATATATTATTAATTTTGACGATGGTGCTAAGCGTTATGTTAAAGCACAAGATATCATATCTCAAAGTTATTTAGATGTGAATCAAAATGTTTTAGCACAAACTCAAGATGGATATTTCGATAGTGGCATTGTTAAGCGTTTGGTAAAGAAGAAAAAAAGTGGAAAATTAGGTTATGTTATTGATAAAGATGGTAAAGAGAAATGGTATCCATTACGTTTTATTTCATTAACTCATGAACAAGCTGAACATTTACCAACGGTTAATAACAATACAGAAGGTATTGGATTCATGTTAATATATCGTTTGAATAACAAACTATTCATGTTTTACTTCTAGCAACAACAAATATTGTTCAAGGAAAACGAAAACGAACCTTAACAGTACCTCAATCGCCTAATAAGAAGACTAAAAGTTCGATTTTTCCATCACCAAATAAAAGTCAACGATCGAGTACGAATATCGAATAAATAAGAATGTTTATTCTATGCTTTTGTTTTTCTTCTTCATGAATTAATCTAGCATTTACACCATCACGTCAAACAAAATTATTTAATACTATGCATTTTCTTATCACGGGTTTCAATGGTAAGACATGATCATGCGTTTTCTACTTTATAACAACGTATTTTGTTTTCAGATTCAATGGATACTCGTCATAAGATTCAGGATTCGATTGAAAGTCATGGTGGAAGAGTTATTGAAAAAATGCCACCGGCTGTAAGCATACAACATTTATTCTATCTTTTATTTTGATGCATTTGATTATCTTTGATTAGAATCGACGTGATAATGTCTATTTAATATCAGATATAGCACGAAAAACAGCGAAATTTTTCGATGCAAAAAAATTAAACATTCCTTGTGTAAATTACGAATGGATTAATGAATCTATTGAAAAAGTAAACTTGATATGATGATATTGGAAATAATAATAATACATATGATTCTTTCGTTTTTAGGGTGAAATTCAAAATTGGGAAACACATAAATTAGTTTTGCCTGAGAAAGATCCTAAAATAGATGATAAGAACAAAGATGAAGATAATGAAGATTAGTCTTACATACTATATACTAGGTCTATTTTATGTGTTGTACAAATAGATACAAACTCGTATTACACTGTTCATATATATTTTGTTTGTTAGAACTTATGTGTGCTAGGTTAAAAAATTCAAATAAATGAATGAATCTACTTAATCCTATAGTTTGATTATTCCTAGAAAATCTTTTACTATCCATATGGAATGTAGTAGCTATGTCATAAATATCAACACCAGTGTTAGTGACAGTATAGAGTTTGACTGAAGAAATTATTCATACCTCCATATACTAATGTTATTATGAAAAATTGGAACAATCAATGTAATGCTATCGAAATTGTAATTCGAAAAGATTTCTCGTTCGTTATTTGTTGTACACCTAAAATGGCCAGACACGAACTAATACTAAGATAGAAACCTTTTATAGTCTACTCAAATAGAATCTGTGTAAAAATTCGTAAGTTCTATGATCGAATTCATTGTTGAAACGATTAAAGTGACTTGTTGTAAAAGTTTCAAAAGAATACATTATAACAATGAACTAATCTTTATGATCGTACCATGATAAATTTTGAACTAGACTAACTTATCAACACTTCCTTGGTTCATGGTCTTTTCATATTTATCAACTGATAATTCTTCGGTTTTAAAATACGCAATAACCTATGATTACAAGGTTCCTGCTAGCGATAGTAGTAGATATTCTAGAAACGAAATGTCTACATGCTATATTATATTTCTCAATCAATTCCATAAATTGAATGTATGATTGAAATAAATTCCTCCCCTTCCTGCTCCTTCTACCATAAAAACAAGAGTCAACATTACATATGATCATGCCTATATTTTCTCAAGTTCAACACAACAACTTGGTAGGTCAACGTGTAATAAACAAATATCTTCAGAGTAAAGACAATCTTATAGTATCTCGATCATAGTTGACATAGAAACAATATTCTAAAAATATATTCTGATCACATCAATGTACTGTTGTGTTAATGTTTCATGTAAAATTTTTATTTGCACAGATATAACATATTCACTATCAGAAGCTTTCACTCAATTTCACTGTTGTAAAAATCACTATTCTCTTGTATCCATTCAATATAACTTGATACTCGTGTATAAATGCCCGGTTTCATTGGACTAGCACATAGTTCACCATAGGAAACAATACCATCAATACTATAATACAACATATTCGATAAATTTCGTTGAATGTACAATCCACCACCACTGTCACCTTGACATGTATCACGTTCTCCATTCAGATCACCACAACATATTTGTGTATGCCAATTTTTTTTCGTTGATGGTGAAACATTAGTACAGAAATCATTTGGATATATGGTCAGATTAACTTGCTTAAGAATAGACGAACCTGAAAGAGAAAAATAACTCGAAAATACTATCTTTCATTGGATACGAATAGTCTTAGATAAATTTCACCTTGATTTGCACCTGGAAAAGTATCACCAAAGCCAACAACGATACCAGTCGTATTAATTTCTGTTAGTAAATATGGCAAGCAAGCAAACTGAACTGCTCTCGATGGTCGTAGATAATCTTCAAGTTTAAGTATGGCAATATCATTAAGTACGCGTTTCTCATCGTAAGACGGATGCTTAGAAGAAAAAAAACATATCCATTATCGATCTAATTGAAAACGTTGAATGTATCTTACTAAAATCACTTGAAGAACTTTAACAACTCGTCGTTCGCTTGCTCTTTGTCGATCATACAAACCTATATTGACTTCTAATGTCTAACACATAAAGTAACCTAAAATAAAGTGAATATTATCTTAATATTTAACTTACACTCTCAATATTTGAATAATATTTATTCCAGACAATAGGCACGGTAAATGTTTTATAATCGAATCTAAAAGATACAAACTTTTAACTTTTAGAATGGTACGGTTCCGAATTCTACGATGAGTATCATGATTAAAAAGAAAATTACTATTGAATAATTAAACATTACATTGTATCATTATTTTCAAGACAGACAGAAGAATTACAATAAATACATAAACTTCTTTGAAAAACTTTCCACAAGTTTTTCAATCATATGAATAAATTTCACATGCATTAATATCTTAAAAAGAATATGAGAAATCTTTTGAATGCGAGCTAAAACGTATTCCATTATTCTTTGATATTCAATGTTTCTCTGTGTGTAAAGTACTTAATAGAGAATTCATTTTTCTACACTCTCCATTGAAAACTGAGTTTTTTATTTTATTTTAAAAAACACTTGACAAGGGCAAGTGTATTCTATGACTCTTGAGTGTTGCTTATAATTCCTAAGTTGTAAATCTTTGGTTAGGTTACACCCTAAACAGTCGGGAGCATCATTAAAGATTTTACAGGATATTAAAATTTGCCGATTTTCATTGTGAGAAAAAAAGCAACTGGTTTAAATTAAGTAATTGTAGATTTCTAGATGATCGACAACGAATTGTGAAAAGATTTCGAGTAATTCTTTGAGAATACTACTAACGTAAGAGTTAACTGGAATCGTCAAGCGAGCTTGGTTTTTATTGCTCTTCATCATTTATGCGGAAAAAAAGAATAAGTCTGCACAAGAAACTTACGTGTGACCAACTGTTTTCAAACAATGTGCCTAAAAAATGGAAACAATATTTCATCGTTTTTAAAGAATTTTTAAATGAAAACAAACCGCAGTTAAAATTGTTTTATGATTGATTAATGTTCCTCCACACATCCAAGATGCTGAAATCTAAAGTATGTTAAAAAGTAGATGTTTTCATTCATTTAATCTTCGATTTCGTCAGTATTACTAAATAGGATTTGTTATTCATTGAAGCTATTCTCTTATACCGTTGGCGAATAAGAACTGAAAATGGCCAACTGTATTCAATAGCATTGATGCCACCAATGATACGAGCGTTACGTTGATTATATGTTATGCCACAATCTGCCATGACAAACACAACAAAGAATCGATACATCTTGTAGTTAACGAAGAATAATACAATTCGATTACCATCACAAACTGTTCGACCGTTACCAGCTGCGCTCGAATCACAAATACACTGTCCTTTAAATAGTGATCGATTGATACATTCAGATGCTCGTGAATGACATTTTATAAACAGACATGGCTCTAAACCAAGATTGAACCAATGGTTTTAAAGAAAAAATTAATATTCATTATGAATTATCAAGAAAGAAAATAAGGACAGATCATATGCAATCAATCAACATGTGAACTACTGAATTTTTCTCTTTCTATAATAACTACTTAGTGTCATCAGTACATAGATGTTTGTGTAACTTAACTTGACTATTAAGTTGTTATGATTATAGTCGTTCAAAACATACTTATACTAGCAAGTAGAACTAATATTATGGTTGTCACGAGTAATATTGTGAAAACAATAAGTACAACAATAACAAAATGTCTCTTCCTTTGAATAAAAATAAAAGCAACAAGATGAATCGTATTGAATCGAATATTTCTTTTACTTTGAACAATGATTGCAAATAGATGATGAATGTGATGCATTGGATATTGTATTCTACGATCGATAAGAAAGACTTAATTGTTTTTCTTCTAAATTTCTTTTGAATCACTTACATTCATTTCATTTAAACAGACCTTTGAATGTGTTAACGGGGAAAAAATAGTGTACATAACAATCTCATCATTGTTTTGTTGTTATAATGTTGAGCAACATCAAGTTAACGATCGTGTTGTAAAGGAAACGAAGATAAGTGTCGTGCGACGACATTCAATTCAAGGATTTAATGTCGACGATGACATGAAGAAAAATGAATAGAGTATATGAGAAAAAAAAGAGAGAAGAGAAAAAGAAAAACTCATAATTTCTTTCACAAATTGTCTCGTTGCAATACTGAGCTTCCGTTTTGTTTTGAAAAAAAAAACGAATTCAATAGAATTATTCGTAGTCATATATATATATTTTATTCCTATATTGTATGCATGCATTTAAGTACTGGATAGGTTAAGTTAATGACTTTGTCCTTCATTATTCACCTAAATAAATACGAATATCATTATTCGTTTATTAATCATTACATAGGTAAATTGAATGAACACTACCATATTCAAAAAAAATTGACCATTGTAATGTTCTACTTCTTGATCAAATCAAACGAGAATCTGTCAATGTTCGATGAATAATGATATGAAGCTCGACAGTATTCCGAACAAAACGAGCAAAATGTGAATAGATATAAATGTATTGAACGTAAAGTAAATGCTAGATATGTTATAGTTAACACAAATTTCTATTATTCGACAGATGATTTTTCAACCAAACTTTCTATGATATTTATTGTATTATCTATTTGAAAGAAAAGTATGATGTATCGAGGAACACCAGAAAATCTTGTTCGATTCTATCATCGTTTACATTCCATTGATCATACAACTGATTACTATCAACAAGTTTTCAATCATCTGGATCTACTAATAAAAATGACATTTTCTTTAAGTTCGTCAAGATGTGGAGAGTTTTTTTTAATTTCACAAGAAAAACTTCAAATGAAAAACTCTACTCCACACTTGACTAAGATATGTTTGCTTGAAAAATTTGATCCTGAACAAAATGAAGGCTCCTTAAAATATTTGACTCATCGACGTGGGGTTTTTTTTTAGAAAACTTTTCGTGCATTGAATACTTTCAGTAAACTTTAAAATTTTTACAGCTGCAAAGAATAATATAAGGTTTCGACTACAGTTCAAACATATACTTTAAATTTAATATGATTCGATTCGACGTCACTCACAATCGATTTTCAAGGTAATACGTTAAAATTTGTCAACAAAATCTCCGTTTTTTCGCTGCACGGATATAATTATATTTAATAAACTGCCATTGGAATACTCAATAGTATTGTAGCATTAGATGAAAATCAAACACATATTCGTGTCGAGGTCAATGGAATGATTGAATTTCATTATTGTTTTAATCTGTTTATACGCTCGATTAGTGAAATACCATTGCTTTTGTGTTCCTTTTTTTCTCTTTGCAACACATTTAAGAATAATTGGATGCTTTCAACGGATTATATTCTGCTGTTGGTTCAACATTAAAAAACTAAAGTTCGATACGAGCATGAACGAAAGTTAAATACAGTATTTGCCAAATTACGATAGTATAATGAATAGAAATTATAACTATTCTACAACACTACTATACATGATGATTTGGACGTATGTATCAACAACAGTATTAGTAGAGAATTGATTGGTACATTTTAGATTCGATTTTCTTCTTCATCGTTGATGGTGACCGTTGATGACTTCTATGATATTCGTCTTAATAAAATGTTACTAAATGTTAATCGTCAAAAGTCAACAATGATATTATGAAAAAAAAAAGACAAGACCAATACTAAATTTGTTGATCATATGACAGAAGATTTTAATCAAAACAAAAAAACATTTCTTCCGCTAGAACACAGAAGTAATCGCTGTTCTTTTTTTAGTGATTTAGTTCAGAGAAACAGTTGAAAAAATTTCAAATCTTTCAGTACATTTCCATCATTGATTATCCCACATGTAGCATTACCATTGACATACTCTCTAAACACCTTCCGTACACCCTCAATTCTACTAATCCTATGAAAGTCCACCATGCTCATCGTTTCAACTTCTGCAGAAAAACAACAAATGCAACGTTGAAGAATGATCTTATCCCAAGTACTCAATGCAACATGAAATGATTTAACTTTTTGATTGATATTCGTGTATTTCTATTTACGAATCCAAACAAATATGCAGTATTGTGATAGAAAAACTTAAGCTAAATTATTGACATTTTAAAATCATTTTATTCAAAGTCTTAGTGAAACATCATCTTATTCTCCAGGGAAAATATAAGACACGGATTGATAAACATAGAGCATTTTGTAGGTAAACATACAAAACTTTATTCATAGAAAAATAGTACATACATCATCTTAAGATTCCGATGTGTTTTGACTATTTCCGTCTGTTGTCAACTCTTATCGAGTTCGTGTAATGGTACATTCTTTACCAGGTGCTTGTAAATGTGAGCAAGTATTTCCTTTCTACACTGAAAACCACACTCATAATCGAAGGAAAAAGAAAATGAAATCTACACACATTATCGGATCCCATCATGACTACGTGAAACGGAAAAGCGACTAAATTTTCCACCTCAATAAGTGACTCATAATAACTACTTCATTTCACATGCTCACTATTTATCTATCTACGCTATCTTTTCGATTCAAAACCTATCTTACTTATTCACTTCAAAATTAAATATTTTACTTAGTTACGTAACAATTATGAAGGTTAGAAAAAAAAATCACCGACTATCGACTCGTATTGACTTCGCGAAGAATACCTATTGGATTTATGTAATCTTTTCTCTTTCGATCCGTTGCATTGCTCTCAAGAAAAAACGATAGTCAGCCAATGAAGACGTCATTTTTCTCCAATTGACCACTCTCGCACTCCACTGACTTGATACTGACCAGTGCAACTTTCGAAAACGTCAATAAGACGAAATCACGTACTGTACAGTCATTTGCGCTAATTATGAATCTGTCAATTGTACAGTTTAAATTACATAAACAAGAACGAAAATTTGGTGTTTGTAATTGCGTGGTAAATGTAATAGAATGAAAACTTGTATTAAAATAGAATCGTAGTTATTCGAGACGACTACCTTTATTTTTCTATTATGAATCTGAAGCATTTGATTCTGTGAAGACAACATAAATGTAGAATTCTAGAAAAAGAAGATGCATGCTATTCGTAGATTGCTTCTCCCGAATTTAGATACTTCCTATATAAGGCAATTCTATAGTCTAGTTTTAATTGCGTCGAAAATTAATTCTGCCATGCGATCATATCCAGCAGGAGTAAAATGAAGAATATCATCCCACATGTTCGGTAATGCTTTTTTGCCTCCAACAGCATGATAAGATATTGCTTTATCAAGATCAACTAAACTAACTCTGCTTTTATGTATACTGGTAGCAGCAAAATCTCGAATCATGCTATTCAAAGCTTGTCTATTGTGATCACTATTATTGTTTGGTGAATGCAGTTTATTTTCGATAACTGTCATTATTGCCAAGTTTATTTTTTTTGATTTATGATTAAGGCACATTTCATACATTGGTAGTAAGCCATCCTTGAAAATCAGTACAGATCGTGTACCCTTCATTAAATCATTGGTACCACCTAAGATAATAACCCAATCATATGATGCATTTTTTTCCAACAGACCACGTAGTCTGTTAACCATGTTTGGTAAAACTAGATCACCACTCAGTCCTTTTTCAGATACGTTTACAGGAATGTTAGCTGAGTTGAATAATTGCTTAAGATGAGTCGCATATGGATGAAAAGCCCGACCACCATTATAGTAACCAGCTGTAAGAGAATCCCCAAAAGCAAGAATCTGCAATGGTGATAACTGTTGTGGTCGTCTTAGAAGTAGTGCAACTGTAGCAAAAGTGATAAAAATCAAAAGCAAGATAATATTGTGTTTTCCAACACGGAGTATTGTTTCTTTTTTAACCATTGGTATCTGAAAGAAAATTGTTTGTGATGTGCTCTTGGTTTACATTAAAAGTGCTTCTATTTTTTTTTCTTTCTTTCATTCTTTTATACATCGTGTCGAAAAAATTTACCACGTGTGCTTACGGCTTCAATGCGTGTATTCGACAAATCATATATTTTTCTCATGTATTTTTGCAAATTCAATCAATCGAATCCAATCTATGAATCAGACCACAGCACATTGATAAGTTTAGAACGAATACCAGATTAGGAAAAAAGAATTTCCAGCCAAAATGAAATTCGAAACTTCCAAGTACACAAGTACATAGATGGCATGTCAAGATCTAAAAACAAAAGCAATTTACATGGCCGCTCGTGGGAAACGTGTATCCCAGTAATGTACACAAATAAATACCATGTCCTTGGGAGAAAAAGAAAATCTAGCGTATTCTCTTGATAGGTGCAAATTATGCATAGGCTCGAATCTGCTCGGTTTCATTATGTTTATTTCATGTTTGTGCTCTAAATATTGCCACTCATGCATAAAATCATAATGTAAGATGAAATGAAGTAGTACAAGATAGTTTTGTACATTTCATAGTCTATAGCTTTGACATAAATCAATAGAATCATTCTGTCGTGTCATTGTCGTCAAATGAAGGCAATCGTATTTTTCGATTTATCCATGAAATGTCTAGTTCGAGCTCGAAAACAAATACAGGTTGACTTTCTTGGTGTCAATACGAAGATAAATCAATCATTCATATATATATGTATATATATATATATATGTACAGTAAGGTATCAAACTCTTCGACGATCTCATCATGGAATTTCTTGAAACCATGTGTCACGAAGTTTCTGTAGGGATTTTTCAAGAATTCCTAGAAAGTTAGGAAAGGTCTCAATATAATTTCTTTTTGCCTTAAATGACGTAAGTATTCTTGGACTAGGAGAAAATATTTGGATACCAGAATCGTCCTACCAAAACAAAAGAAACGACGAAAGCTTTACAGTAACAGAGATACGGCAATTGATTCCCGCAACTGCTGCTCATTGAATGAACTTCCCATTTAGAGTGTCAAACAGTATGTTATCGAGATCAAACAGCAAGACACAGCTGAGGGCAGAGCCAACAGTACCCATGTAAGAATATTAGGTAGAAACAAACTTTTTAGTATTATCAAAAGTTGTTTTTCAACAGATAAAAGTACGTAACTTAAAAAAGAACCTTTTCCAGTATTTTCAATACTTCTAGACTGAAAAGTATAGAAAATACTCAAAAAAAGGTTCACTGTTAAGTATTTTTGTCTGCTGAAAAACAACTTTTGAAAGTACTACAGAGTTATTCTGTGCCTAGTTTTTTTGCATGCGTCGTTGACCATGAACGAATTACAGAAGTAAAACAAAAAGCCTTGTCTCTGTCGGGTATTTTAACATACAGACGAGGACTACAAGCGAATTATATTCATCGAAGAAGCTTGCTGCTAGTTATTCAGCAAACAACACTTACCGATGGTCGAAGAATGAAAGGATCGACGTTCAGTGAATAATGAAGAACACAAAGAATGCAATGGGTGTGAGTGGGGGTGTGGGTGAATGTGGGAGTGAATTTCGGTATCGGCTTGAGTGTTATCTAGGGTATGGTTCCTGCACTGATGCAGGAACACCACACATACGCAGCCACACGCCTTATGTATATCTGTATGTTCTCTTCACTGCGCCCATGCGAACACGCCCGCACTCAAATAGGTGCGTGCTGTGAGCTCACACGCGGACGAAAAGATTATATAAAAGATAGCTTGGCTTTTGTTTCGAAAGTATAACAGAATGCATGTACATAGAAAGAGTCGCTTAATCCAATAGTAGAATTCCTAGGTTTGGGTTCTGCTGACGGTCTTCCTTACTGATGAGTTGGTAAAATGGGGAGTTTCATTTAAGAGTCAAATTGATAAAGTAGGTGTTTCTAACGATTTCAAAGCTAGAAATGAATTCTCACTGTTCGTCATGGGAAATTGGTGTTGCTGCTAAAAATGGCAGCCCATCTCAGGTCTACATGCTGCGAAGCCACTCTCTAGTAAGCCCGATGTTATCAAGCATCACTTTCCCCCATATACTTCTGTCTCGTCAGTGATAGTTCATTTTTGAGTAAAGTCTTAGAAAGACCACTTTTATGCGTTCTTCTCTTCTGCGATGATATTTATCTCTACTCGCCAGTGTTGATGACATTCAGATCATAAGATAACGCCGACTCATCTTTCACGTTACTGTTTCTGACATATAGCTTCAGACATGCATACATTATTGCAAACGAAATTGAGCAGCCAGTTCTGCAATATAGCAGCAGCAACGTCACAAAAAACTGGGGCGGGGTGTGTGGGCGTGAGTGTGGATGCAAATCTTCTTCTCATCTTCACCCACAATCACACTCTTGACACTTATTTCGCGAAAACCTCTCGAAAACAGCAGAATGTCATCCTGAAAATTTTATCATTGCCATCTTGGCTTATCTCCAGCATATCCTAAAAATTTCACCCAACTTATAGTTTATTGGACAAAGTCGAGCTTTGGCAAGAGTGATGGTCCTTAATTAGATGATTTTGACGACAGAAATTTTCCAGAATCATTGCCATTCCAAACTTTTGTGCTTCTGCCCACCTATGCTAATATACGTCAATATTTGTCTTCATAACTCTTTATATACTCGTATTTTATTCTTTAATGTTGCCAAGTCATGTCTTTTTTGGTTGGGTACGTGACAAGTCCTATATGATTGTATAGCATAGAGACAGATAAAGTATGCAGTCCCCAGTTTACCGCTGACATCGTGTCGATGCTACAGTTTCCGAGCGTGATTACTGCAATGTAAGTATCTGCACGCAAATGCTACAGTACTGGCAGACGAATATAAAAATGCTTGTTTGGTATCTACTTCTTCAATACGAACCCTTTACGGCAGCTGTTTCTTATCGCCTCTATTATAGGTTTGATCGCTTGACAGGCAATGCGTATGATTGCATTTATGCTGATGAGGGCAATATTTTTTTCGAGACAACTTTCGGCGGACACTCTAATTTGCACGACCGACCAATAGAGCATATTTATCCATTTTGTCTCGTTACAGAGTATTCTAATATGATTGATCAGCTATGCTCTCTGAATAATCACAAAGTTTGGTCATTCAAAGAACTAAGACAGGAAAATATTCAGGCCAACGATCTCTTTAGTTGGCATGTGCCAATTGGAGCTATTGATGAATACGAACACTTTCTGAGAACGGAAAACGATGATTTGAGTAACTTAACTATTTGCAATTGCACTGATGAAATACACTTTGGTTTGCAATGCCAATATTCATTTGATCTAGGAAGCGGACCGTTCGAAGATCTGCTCAAACACCATTTTGCCAATTTGCAAAAGATCAAACTCGATGAGGCAGTTACGATGAACAACGCAGATGTTACTTGCTATCGACGAGATGCATCGTGTGCTGATGGTTGTCTTGACTGGCGCCAAATATGTAATGAAATAGTTGATTGCATCGATGGTCAAGACGAAATTAATTGTGACCTGCTCGAGTTCAACGAATGTGGTGATGAGGAGTATCGATGTCGATCGGGACATTGTATACCGCTAACATTTGCATTTGACATGATACCTGATTGTGCTGATGCCAGCGATGAGCAGGAAATTCCCACAGTGAACAATGGACGTCTAATTACATGTTACCGAATAGTTCCGAACATGCTTTGTGACGATTATAATGATGCTTGGATGATGTTTCCATGTGGCTTTGGACAGTCAATTGATACTCCGTTACTTACCTGCGAGAATCAACGACATATTCGTACCCTAAAGGGTTATTATGCTGGTAATAATACACAATGCTGGCAGTACTTCATATGCGCGCAATATTTCGACTTTTTATTTCCATCCTTAGTCAACTGTACTGAACTCTGCAGTGATACTGGTGACTGTTGGCCGCTTTTACCGTTTGTATGTCCTAAAGATACGATAATTTTTCCACCGAATCCCATTATGCTTCACCCTTTTGTTTATCTTCTGTACTGGACAAACGGAAACGGAACGCGATTTCTACCTGCATTTATATGTTACACGCAATGTGACCATATTTATCCACCCAGTTCAAGTCGACATGGCTATTCTTGTCGCGCATTTAGTGAATTTCAGCAAGCACCATTTACTATGTCGACGGAATTACATAATATATTTGCTGCTATTTTCCGTCTGTTTTCTGGATGCATTACTAAAACTAATACCAATAGCATTGCTTTGACCTTTCAATGTCCAATCACAAAACACACAGTTTCTCAGTATCGTATTAGAGACGGCTACGAAGACTGTTATCAGAACTTAGATGAAGATATCAATACAACGAACTGTTCAAGAAATTTGACACAAATATTTAAATGTTGGACAAACCCTGATCAATGTATCTCCAGACGATTACTCCAAGACCATGTGATTGATTGTTCAGATCGCTCTGACGAGTTGTACCCTCTATATTGTGTCTATGGAACAGAGCGAGCATGTGACTACGTACGTGGTCAGTATCGGCCGACAACAATCTACTATCAGTTTAAGGTATTAATTAATCGTATGGGTATATACCAGATTCATATAGAAAAAATATTTCGATGGAAACAGTTGACCGCAGATGTGTTGTCAGCGGAACTAGTCCCGAAATCATGATTTTTTCATGTATTTGATGTCGGCTTGAGAGCATGGAACCCAGTTGAAACTTATTCAAGAATGATATTCTAACTAAATGATGACTTTCCATGCAAGAAAAGTTCCTTGAGAGCTCGCAAAAAATATTTTTCCTGATCTTTCCCGAGAGTATGTCTCCTTCAAGGAATGTTCCATAATTTAAAGTATCACAGAATGCTACGTCGGATGTCATCGACAAATTGAAAACTTGATCGAAGAATACCTATCCGTCTAAGAGTTAGAATATATTGAAGTTTTGCTAAAATTTTAGCTACCTTGAGCAAAACTTGAGAACGCTATAATTCTTGGATGACATCTAAACAACAGGGACCACGCCTGATAAAGATCGAGATCTGATCATGTGTGGGTCGAATCCAAACATAAATAAAAAACGGTCATGTGTTTTTACATCTGTGTATTCCACTTCGATTTTGAGGCAAGGATAAAAACGACAATCGATTGATTTCATTGAATTATTATCTGTCCAATTTTGCGTTCATACTCATGTCTGATAATCGTTCCTCTATGCCCTTCAGAAGTTTCTTCCTCAGTTTGTAGAGTACTAGTAGATACGTCATGATTAACTCTATAAAATACATAGCCGTCGTACGCACGTAGAATGTTCCTTAGGGTGAAATATAGCACCTCAATGAGTTACTAAAAATCCAGAAAGTGTAAAGAATCTCCTGTTTTGCCTAGAATAAGTCACATGTTTTCTGCCTTTTAACAGGACATGTGCGACAATGTAGAGCATCATCCGCCGTTTACTCAGTATTCCAATGCTACGGACGAGACTGATTGCGAAGACTTTTGGTGTTTGTCATCAGTGTCAACGCTATGCAACGGGTACTGGGATTGCGCCGATGGTCGAGACGAATTAAATTGTTCTTCATATACAACGTTCCCTATTCAAATCCAACCAGTACTTCTAACGAATATCAGTGGTTGCGACGCTCTTGAGCATTTTTGTATTCATGTTTCTAATGAATCAAGGAGTACCACGCGCTCTTGCCTACATATTTCACACGCAGGCGATGGAACAGTGGATTGCTGGGGTGCAAGTGATGAACGCAGAAGTGTTTGCAGTTATGCAATTGGTCTGACTGTTCCAATTAGACCTTATCTCTGTGCGGGAACCAACAAGAAATGCATACATGTGAATGCTATTTGCGATGGACGTGTGGATTGCCCCGTTGGAGATGACGAAAAACTATGTGACTGGCTTCCACCGCAGTCCAATAACATATTCTTTTCCTGTCGTAATGGAACTCGCCTCCCTAGAAGAAATCAGTGCAACAATCGAATAGAATGTCCGGAGGGCGAAGATGAGTGGCTTTGTGATTTACTGGCTCTTCGGCGGCCAATAGAACGCCGATTTAACGTAGTAATTTTCCCATTATATCCCTTAAATCTTTCCAGTGTCATCAAACAATCTGCCCATCACACAGAAGAACGCTTACTTTCTTCGTCGTTTACCCCGTCTGATAGGTATTGCAATCGAGGGTTTCCTATTTATGATGGTCAATACCGTCGTTGCCTCTGCCCACCTAGCTACTGGGGGAAACGCTGTGAAAATCAACGGGAACGTGTTTCAGTCATTTTTCAAGTCGATTCGTCCTCATCTCGCCAAAGAGACTTCGCGATCAAATTCGTCTTCTATCTTCTTGACGTCGACTCATTAGAAATCTTAGCGGAAGACGAAGTTCTTCACATTCCTTACTTTCATTCAGCTTACAAGCACTTGCTTTCAATGACTTCCAATGGGACGCGTAACTTGACTATTCGGATCGACGCGTTCGAGGTCAATATGCAACAGGTTGTTGCCTATCTAACATCATGGAAGTTCACGCTCGACTTCTCATTCTTACCCGTGCGCCGCCTGGTTTTCAAACTCTCTATGCGTAATATTGAGAATAATGAACTTCGAACACGATCCGGCTGCAATCTATGTGACCATGGACAATGTTTAGCTTTCCAGAATTCTGACGACATATTTTGTTTATGTGACAATAATTGGACTGGTGCAAACTGCAACACTCCTTTTCTCTGCGCTAAGGGTGCTCGAACTCTAAGTTTGCATAGATGTTTGTGCCCAAGGAATCGTCACGGTAGCCGATGTTTTGTCCCGAATATCGCTGATTGTCATTGTCTCAACGATGGTACGTGCATGCCGCTGGATGCCCGTATAGGAAAAAGCATGTGCTTGTGTCCAGATGCCTTCTTTGGTGAACGGTGTGAACACCGACACGCTAGTATAACACTTTCTATCTTCGGCAAAGATCAACCCCAAAGCATACCTGCCATTCTTATCCAGTTTGTGGATCTAGATGCCTATCAAACAGCAAATTTCAAAAATACGTTTCTATTTGAACGTCTCTCAACTAGTCGACCACTTTTTGTGAATCACGTGGATAACAGAGATTTACCATTAATGGCATTCGCCAAAGTGTTCTACAGTATATCCGTAGATGACTACGCTTACTATCTTCTACTTTACATGCCTTCAGAAGAGACAAGCCGCAAATCGTATCCGAAACATGTGTGGACACAACTCGAAGAAAGCCAACGATGCTCTCATGTGCGTGATATGGCTGTTTTCAAATCGTTGATTAATATCTTGTCATATGAATATGGCAAACGTATAAAATATTATTTACGTGCATGTTATGAGAACACCACAATTTGCTTTCACGATGAACTTTATATGTGCTTTTGTCCACATAGTACCGATGGAACAGGGAACTGTGTCCTATATGACCATACTCGGGAGAAATGTCATGAGCCGAGCTACTGTCTCAATGGAGGTATGTGTATCGAAAATCGGCGTGACGGAACTGTTGATTTTGTTTGCCTATGTCCGGGATGCCATTATTATGGAGCGCTATGTCAATTTTCTATTTCTAACTACAGGCTTACACTCGATGGATTACTGGGCACTGATATTCGAACTGGCAAAACTTTGTCAGAACAATCTGGACTCATCAAAGTATGCATTGTTGTCTTGGCAAGTTTGATTGCCATTGGCGTCTTAGGAAACATAACATCCATGCTGATATTTGCCCAGGTTAAGTCTCGAGAGAATGGGTGTGGTTGGTACTTACTTGTCATGTCAATTTCGAATCAACTTGCTTTGGTATTACTGGGATTGCGGTTCGTGTATATATTGGCAACTCAAATGATTGTGTGGAGAAATCGAGTTCGGTCTCTTATCGTTTGTCAGACTCTCGAGTTTGGACTCACATTTTTTACTACTTTGTCTGATTGGCTGTCGCTTTGTGTAAGTGTAGAACGGACATGGACAGTGTCACGTGGTGCCCTATTTAATTGGAAAGTTAGCGTTCATACGGCGAAACGAGTCTGCATCATTCTTCCACTCATTCTTGCTACTGCAACTGTCCATGAACCTTTCACTCACCGCCTCATTGAAGATCCACGCCTTGGCCGATTCACTTGGTGTGTTAGAAATTTCGAGTCAAGAAAAATGGAAACTTTTGCCTCAATCTTCACATTTGTAAACCTGATCGTTCCGTTTGTTGGGAACGGTCTTGCAACAAGTGTGCTGATATTTATCGTTACTCGACAGAGGTTAAGAATAAACAAAAGTGCAATCGGTGACTCTTTTACTGCCGTTCTTTTCCAGCAAGTTGTATACTACAAACATTTGCTTATTAGCCCAACGATGTTGTTAATACTCGCTTCCCCTCGTCTAATACTTTCGACTGCATCACTGTGCATCAACACTTCATGGCGCAACTATCTTTTTGTAACTGGATACTTTATTTCGTTTGTGCCGTTCATGACAACGCTGATCATTTTTTTGGCTCCTTCGCCTACCTACCGGCGCGAACTGAAAGCATTTTTTCGAAACACTTGACATCTGACGGTCCTTAATCCTATTCGAGAAAACCTATGACATTTCGACAGGAATTCGATCATGATGAGTATCGTAAATCTGCGAGGGTATGGGTGTGGGCGTGGGTGTGGCTGTGGCTGTGGGTGAGTGTAGGTATGATTGCCACTGCTTTCTTTTACGACACCCACACCCCAAATATATGCATGCTATACGATATTGAATGTGATAAAACTCTGGTCTAATGATGATCATTCAAGTTTATTTCGAATTGCTCGGTTCGGTGATCCCACTTTCATTGTAGCACTATTACGATAGATCGATCATCACCATGCATGTATACGTACGCATGTAGATGAAACCATATATCAAATGAATTTGTTGACGGCACCCATATTGAAATGTGAAATCAGAGAATTATTGAAATATTTGATGCATGAACAAATCAACGAAGATACATTACGTAAACCCCCCTCCCCTATATTAGAAGATCCCCCTACAGAAAAAGTTCGTCCGACGTAATAGAAGACCCCTTAAATTAATTAATTTTTTGCTAATTATGGACTTTAATTAGTGTTTTTCCATCAAAATATGATTGGCTGGTAGGGTTTTCAGTCGGAAATATTAAGAGAATGTGTTCACAATGATAATGACACCCTTTAAACGCTGAAAATCCTGATGGGAATCCGGAAAATAGCTTTAGTTTTCTGGAAAACCTTTTAAATTAAATATTGGGAAAAAATTTGGTTCTTAATAGAAGACCCCTCTGGAAAATTTTTACGCTAGAACATAATAGAAGACCCGGCGTCTTTTACTGTAGGGGGAGTTTAGAAAAGCTACGCTCTTCTATGAATTACAAAAACATCTTGTTGAAGAATTAATTCATTTTTTTCCGAGCCATCATTAACAGACAAGAACAATTATGATGATGAACAGATCAATGAAAAAACGTTTATTAGACAATCTAATTTGAATTGTCATCTCAAAATTGTTCATCAATTTTTGATATTGTTCAACGATTATGAGATGAAAAAATATGATATCGATCTGAAAATTCGATTTCTATTTCCAGCATTACTCGTCAAGTTACTATTCGATCTATTCTTATTAGTTAGATTTCATCGAACCAAAACAATCATTCTCCATGTTTTTACCACGTGAGTTCAATTGAATGAATTCTCTCTATTTTATGAAAGACAATCTTCGAAGAGTGTTCGTCAGTGTCATGCCGTCAGTATTTTGGATTCGTACTATTCAAGAGAGAATCCTTCCATAAGTTAAATCACTTTTTAACCAAGACTATGTTTATCAAGGGTGTGTAGGTGTGGGTGTATGTGTAAATGATATCCGTATCTTCCCACATCTACACCCTATATTATACTCACACCCTAAAAGACTTCCAAAATGGACTTTCTATGAAATAAAATCAATATTTGATAAAAGTAGCTATTCTTTCTGAAATAAATATCCATGTACATATGCTTCAACAAAATATAAATGCCATATTTTTCTTAAATAAATGTTCCAAAGGAAATCTCAATAAATAGAGTGCCCGTGTCTCTTAATTCATATATTTAAACAAACACTACATAATCATGACAGCTATTGGTATTATATTAACACTTATTTAACCCATTTAATCAGATTCAGTTTTCTTAGAAAATTGTTAGAAGATGATACGCATCCTATTGCAACACTGAGAACTAGTCGGGTGGGATCAGGTATCGTAGTGGTTCAAAAAACACTTAGACATGGCGAAGTTTACGGACTGCAAATACAGACGATGTAAAACTGATTAGGTGGAAAGACAAAATAGATGTCTTGATGGTATTCACAAGACCGTCGCATACAACAACTGTGGTGGATACTGGAGGTACCAATAGCAAAAATGAACGCATCATGAATCCACAAGTTGGACTCGATTATAATGAAGGAAGATTAGCTAGTGATTTATTCGATCAGCTATCATCCTATTACACGTGTCTCAGGCAGTCAATAAAGTGGTACCGGAAGGTAGCATTTTAATTGCTTTTCGGGGCGGCAGTTGCGAATAGCTGTTTGATATACAAAGAAAACTACGCCACAAGCAAAGTAACCATTCTGCACTTCATAACTCAATGAAAATTCGACATATCGACTTCAAACTTACAGGAG